>WNWK01023824.1:0-30544 GCA_009830355.1 Cherax destructor | reverse complement strand
CCGCCAGCAGGACTGATAGTTGAAACGAGGTATTACGGGGGGGCCTTTAGGATTACCCCTTGTGAAAAGGGCAAAAAAGGGTAAACTCGGACAGGCGATGTCTGACCAGAGTGCTGGAAAGTCGCCGTAAAGCATCACCAGACAGTTCTCCTGTGTGCCCCCGTTGGGTCCGCCGCCCCTCCAGGGTCCCTCCCACTTGATGGGCAGGCCCGTGTCCAGGTAGGTCCAGAGGCGCTCCTGGGCAGCATCAGTAGCGCCCAGCCACAGGTATGAGGCACCCTCGCCCCCAGAACAATGAGCAGCCACCTTCTGTGTGCTTTCGTACACCCACGAGTTCTCCTGCTGATTGGCTGGTACTAGCACCTGTCCACCCATCACCTACACAAGAGGAAAAAAAGGTGATTGCCCAGAACCTATTGGTGTTAACAATTTAAGATATTCTGACCACATGGCGGTGCTTGTCCTGTGTGCCACAGCTTTGTACCAGTTGAGTAACTTTACAACAGCTGACTGGCAGATATTAATTTTGACAGATGAACATGACACAAAAATCACGAAAAACAGTCATCCGACCTAAGAGCTTTAGATCATTATATTTCCGTATACCATTAATATAATGATACTTGTGGGGAATTATGAGAGATTGTCTATCTGGGTTACCGCCACTTGCAACAAACAATCTCCCGGGAAGATGACCGACTAATATCATTTTAACGCAGTCACTCCCTTGCGGTATGTGAGAAAACTTGAGTCACCCTGGTCACTGAGATACTCCCTTCGATAATTTCACACCCTCTGAACCCACTCACGCTCTAGACCAGTGTAAATAAATCTGAATAGATAATAATAATAATAATAATGGTAGGATTAATTTTAAGTGGACTGTATAGTTTTAGATATAGGATATAGGACTGATTGAGGAGGAGGAGTGAGCACAATTAATTAATATTCACTCACCCTTTATCTGCGTCTTGGGTGTTCACTGGAGATCCTTCTCATTCCCACCGCAGACACACATTATCTCAACATACCTACTGGCCAGATGGTAACTAAGACAACATGCATACATATGGTGGGGAAGCCGCATTCTCGTCGATGTGCTTCGATAGATCTTGTGATCTTGCTCGGTAGATGTAGTTCTTCTGTCAAGATGATGGTATGGGTTGTCCCGCCGAGTCAAAGAAGATTAATTTCCTTGATCTCTCTTACGCCCATGGGACCAGCCGTTTACTTAACATGCGGTTGATCGGGAGTAGCGATTCATATCCTCTCACTATTTCCCTTTATTACAGTTCATCTGTATAAATTTGATCACTATGTACACTATGGGTTAATGTCCCACCAGTTTATACACTTTCACCGTCTCTTTACCAAAATTCAGAGTCGATGCGTAAAGATAAAGTTAATCATCCCTTCCATATCCAACATGGCGGTCCTGGGATGGCGTCCCTGCCCGCGCTGCCATATGATACACCTTCCACTTCCAATTAAATATAAATCTGCTTCACTGGACCCATCGTCCCACCGTATCCGTAATTATATTCAAGTCACTTCTATTATGAAAAACACCCAGAATCAGGGTTTACGACCACGTCTTGTCGTGTCGTCGCATCACTAGAGCCCGAATTAGGCCTAAATCTCGATACCCCATTAAGCCGGGGCCACACATTATTTCACCAAATTGTTGCCCGAATATCGGGACTTTTGGGACCGAATGTCCCACGAATTACTCACACACACTTGATATCACTTCATATTACGAAGTGAAGCCATTAAGTCTGGTCTGGCTGAGGGCAATCGCCAAATTCCGAAATCATTTCCCCCCGTAGTGGGTTGGGAGACAGCAACCACGGAGGCATACCGTCCTGCCGGGTGATGAAACAGCAAAACCTGAAACTGTTTTACTGATGGTAGGGATTGCTTGTTTTTTCTTCATAAGCACGCTGGATAACAGGTATATCTAGCACTTCTACTTAACTTTAGGTCACACTCACACTGGCATACACATGCATACATACACACATCTAGGTTTTCTTTTCTTAATAGCTCTTGTTCTTTTTATTTTCTCTATTGTCCATGGGGAAGGGGAAAAGAATCTTTCCTCCGTAAGCCATGCGTGTCTTATGAGGCTACTCAAGATGCCGGAGCAATGCTAGTAACCCTCCTGTACAAATCTACTAAAACGAGAAGAAGAAAACTTTATAAAACTGGGTTGTCTGAATGCGTGGATGTAGTGCAGATGATAAGAAAGAGATGATTGCTGATGTTAGAATGAAAAGAAGTTGATGTCCTGGCCCCAAGGAAACAAAGCTGAAGGGGTAGGCGAGTTTCAGTGGGGAGAAATAAATGGATTAAGTCAGAGTATCTGAGAGTTAGAGCTAAGGAAAGGGTAGCAATAATGTTGAAGGATCAGTTATGGAAGGAAAAGAGGGAATATGAATGTGTAAATTCAAGGATTATGGATTAAAATAAGGGTCGGATGGAAAAGTGGGTCATAATAAGCGTGTATGCACCTGGAGAAGAGAGGAGTGTAGAGGAGAGAGAGATTTTGGGAGATGTTAAGCGAATGTATAGGAACTTTGAACCAAATGAGAGAGTAATTGTGGTAGGGGACCTAAATGCTAAAGTGGGAGAAACATGAGAGGGTGTAGTAGTAAGTTTGGGGTGCCAGGTAAATGATAATGGGAGCCCTTTGATTGAACTTTGTATAGAAAGGGGTTGAAGTTATAGGTATACATATTTTAAGAAAAAGAGGATAAATAAGTATACAAGATATGATGTAGGGCGTAATGACAGTAGTTTGTTGACTATGTATTGGTAGATAAAAGACTGTTGAGTAGACTTCAGGATGTACATGTTTATAGAGGGGCCACAGATATATCAGATCACTTTTAGTTATAGCTACAGTGGAGTAAAAGGTAGATGGGATACAAGGAAAATAGAATCAGTAAGTAAAAAGAGAGGTGAAGGTTTATAAACTAAAAGAGGAGGCAGTTAGGTAAGATATAAACAACTATTGAGGATAGATGGGCTAGTGAGAGTGTAGGCAATGGGGTCGAAATGTATGGGGTAGATTTAAATGTAGTGTTAGAGTGTTCAGCAAGTTTGTGTTTACAGGCGAGTGGGTGGGGGGAAGAGGAGCGATTGGTGGAATGATGATGAAAGAGAGTAGTAAGGAGGGAAAAAAAAGATATGAGAGGTTTTTACAAAGTAGAAGTGATGCAAGGAGGAAGAGTATATGGAGAGAAAAGAGAGGTTAAAAGAGTGGTGAAGCAATGTAAAAAGAGAGCAGATGAAAGAGTGGGTGAGATGTTATCAGCAAATTTTGTTGAAAATAAGAAAAGTTTTGGAATGAGATTAATAAGTTGAGGAAGCCAAGAGAACAAATGGATTTGACAGTTAAAAATAGAGAGGAGAGTTATTAAATGAGAGTTAGAGGTATCGGGAAGATGGAGAGAATATTTTGAGGATTTGTTAAATGTTGATGAAGACAGGGGAAACTGTGATTTCGTGTGTAGGGGGAAGGAGGAATAACATCTTGTAGGAGTGTGGAAGAGCCAGATGATGATCAAACTAAATGCAAATTATGTGATCAGGCATATGGTCACTGTCTTGAACACTATGTGCTGAATTGTCCACTTATTGAGGAATATAGAGATAGACAGTATAATAACCTATGTGACATGTCAAGATATCTTATTATTCAAATTCAAATTCTTTATTTCTGGTAATATACAAGGTGGGGTGTACTTATAATTATACATTTTATGAAGTATGATACCACTTATACTAAGCAAATTTCCTAAATTTGCTTGTAACAGATAAGTAAACTGTAGATATAAATCCAAATTAATTTCCATGAACGTGCCTATCTGTGCTCATGATAATGCGAGCACAGATGGGCATGTTTGTGGAGCAACTTGCAATGTGAACAGACTGACTGATGTTGTAGTGGCCAGGCTTAGGCTTGGCTACAGGTACTTCTGACAGTTTGGGAGACACAGATGATGATCAAACTAAATGCAAATTATGTGATCAGGCATATGGTCACTGTCTTCAACACTATGTGCTTAATTGTGCACTTATTGAGGAATATAGACAGTATAATAACCTATGTGACATGTCAAGATATCTTATTATTGAAATAAGATACCAATTGTACTAAGCAAATTTCCTAAATTTGCTTGTAACAGATAATTGAAATGTAGATATAAACCCAAATGTACAATTATTAACCCCTTTGGAGCCTAGTGCCTAGGCCTTTTGTGTATCCATATGCTCTTGCGCTACCGTCCACAGGATGGATATGGGGTGCACAATAAACTAGCCACTTCGGTGGCAAAATCTAAATCTAAATCACCTGAATGTGATTCACCTCAGTATAAACACTGTATCATGTTGAAATAAAGTATTTTATCTTAGGTCGTTTTTGGTGGGTCTGGAGGGCTGGCTCTGGAGGGCTGCGTCTGGAGGGCTGGCTCTGGTGGCCTGGGTCTGAAGGGCTGGCTCTGGATAGCTGGGTCTGAAGGGCTGGCTCTGGAGGGCTGGGTCTGAAGGGCTGGGTCTGGAGGGTTGGCTCTGGAGGACTGGCTCTGGCTCTGGAGGGCTGGCTCTGGAGTGCTGGGTCTGGACGGCTCGCTCTAGAGGACTGGCTCTGGAGGACTGGCTCTGGAGGGCTGGCTCTGGAGGGTTGGCTCTGGAGGGCTGGCTCTGGAGGACTGGCTCTGGAGGCTGGCTCTGGAGTGCTGGGTCTGGAGGCTGGGTCTGGAGGGCTGGGTCTGGAGGGCTGTGTCTGGAGGGCTTGGTCTGGAGGACTGGCTCTGGAGGACTGGCACTGGAGGACTGGCTCTGGAGGGCTGGCTCTGAAGTACTGGGTCTGGAGGGCTGGGTCTGGAGGGCAGGCTTTGGAGGGCAGGCTCTGGAGGGCAGGCTCTGGAGTGCTGGGTCTGGAGGGATGGGTCTGGAGGGCTGGCTCTGGAGGGCAGGCTCTGGAGGCGGCTGGAGTGCTCTGGAGTGCTGGTCTGGAGTGCTGGGTCTGGAGGGATGGGTCTGGAGGGCTGGCTCTGGAGGGCCGAGGCTCTGGAGTGCTGGGTCTGGAGTGCTGGGTCTGGAGGGCCGGGTCTGGAGGGCTGGGTCTGGAGGGCTGGGTTGATACGGCCTTAGTTGTCAGTGGCCCTATAAACCCAACAGCACCAACAACACCAAGTAAGGTCTGCTTTAAATATTATCATTTATAATAAGTTTGATCAGCTGGTGTGTTCTCCCAGTGACACTAATGTTATAATAATGACTTACTTCTACTGTATCTTACAACCAGGCTCTAAATAATAACATATTACAAGGACAATCATGGAAAAAAGTCACCTCGTCTACCTTGGGTTATGCTGGTTAATTTACACATATGTTAGTATGTATGGTGAACTTAAGTAAACTTACTAAGATAGTGTCTGCTAGGCTGGTTAACACACCAGTAAACTTACTAAGATATGATCTACTAGGCTGGTTAACACACCAGTAAACTTACTAAGATAGGCTCTGCTAGGCTGGTTAACACACCAGTAAACTTACTAAGATAGGCTCTACTAGGCTGGTTAACACACCAGTAAACTTACTAAGATAGGCTCTGCTAGGCTGGTTAACACACCAGTAAACTTACTAAGATAGGCTCTGCTAGGCTGGTTAACACACCAGTAAACTTACTAAGATAGGCTCTGCTAGGCTGGTTAACACACTAGTAAACTTACTAAGGTAGGCTCTGCTAGGCTGGTTAACACACCAGTAAACTTACTAAGATATGCTCTGCTAGGCTGGTTAACACACCAGTAAACTTACTAAGATAGGTTCTGCTAGGCTGGTTAACACACCAGTAAACTTACTAAGATAGAAAATCTACTAGACTGCTGGTTAACACACCAGTAAACTTACTAAGATAGGCTCTGCTAGGCTGGTTAACACACCAGTAAACTTACTAAGATAGGCTCTACTAGGCTGGTTAACACACCAGTAAACTTACTAAGATAGGCTCTGCTAGGCTGGTTAACACACCAGTAAACTTACTAAGATAGGCTCTACTAGGCTGGTTAACACACCAGTAAACTTACTAAGATAGGCTCTGCTAGGCTGGTTAACACACCAGTAAACTTACTAAGATAGGCTCTGCTAGGCTGGTTAACACACTAGTAAACTTACTAAGATAGGCTCTGCTAGGCTGGTTAACACACCAGTAAACTTACTAAGATAGGTTCTGCTAGGCTGGTTAACACACCAGTAAACTTACTAAGATAGGTTCTGCTAGGCTGGTAACACCAGTAAACTACTGAAGGCTCTGCTAGGCTGGTTAACACACTAGTAAACTTACTAAGATAGGCTCTGCTAGGCTGGTTAACACACCAGTAAATGTTAGTTTACACCAACAAAGTCACTTACTGTTGTTAATTATTCATGTCCATCTTGTCTTGTTACTTCATCTAAAGTAAAGTAAAGTAAATTTTATTTAATTGCAGATTGCAGATTACATAGGTATTGGTATTTACAATGTAAATTAAGTGCAAGGAGAGCCACTGACATGCCATGGCATTAGGGGCAGCTTAATCTAGTAACTTAAAGACTATGTACTTAATA
Source organism: Cherax destructor (assembly GCA_009830355.1). Taxonomy (NCBI): domain Eukaryota; kingdom Metazoa; phylum Arthropoda; class Malacostraca; order Decapoda; family Parastacidae; genus Cherax; species Cherax destructor. The sequence goes on along the minus strand of WNWK01023824.1, from coordinate 23,923 downwards.
TTAGAGAAATTTATTGAGTTTATTCTAGTTAAAAATTGTTTTCAAAATTACAATATAATGAAATTTTACTGTTTAAATTATTATATGATGATATTAGATTGTTACAGGTGTTTAGATTCTCGAATGGTAATATGGAATTGAGATTATCTTAAGGAAAATAACATTGAGCATTTTTGACATTAACTTATAATATGAGTATTTAGTTTTGGGTGAGTAGGGGGTAACATAATAGTAACATATTATTAAAAATTGAGATTATCGTATAGGAAAGTAATAATGAGCATTTTTCAAAGTAGTTTATAGTATGATCCTTTAGTTTTGGGTGAGTAGGTGGTTTTTGAGTTGAGTCTTAAATTGATTTTCAGACAAGATTATCTTAATATTTACTGGTAATGAATTCCAGATTCTGGGGCCCTTTATGTGCATAGAATTTTTACATAGGTTGATATGAACACGGGTTATATCAAAAAGTGATCTGTGTCTTGTGTTGTGGTCATGGGTCCTATTAAAGTTGGTGAGGAGAATTTTGAGCGGAGGGTTTATATTAGAGTGTAAAGTTTTATATATGTAGTAGGCACAAGAGTAAGTATGAATGTTCTTTACGGTGAGTAGTTTTAGACTTTTGAATATTGGTGGAGTATGCTGTCTAGAGTGGGAATTTGTTATCATTCTGACTGTGGCCTTTTGTTGTGTTATGAGTGGTCTAAGGTGATTTAATGTTGTTGATCCCCATGCACAGATTCCATAGGTGAGATACGGGTAGATAAGTGAATGATATAGTGCAAGGAGAGCTGATTGTGGTACATAATAGCGTATCTTTGATAATATGCCTACTGTCTTCGAGATTTTCTTGGAAATTTGTTGTATGTGTGTTTGGAATTTAAGGCTACTGTCAAGGTGGATTCCTAGGAATTTTCCCTCTGTGAGTCTTGTGATGGGTGTACCATTGAGCGTTATGTTAAGTGGAACATTTGTGGCTTTGCTTCCAAACTGTATGAAGTAGGTCTTGTCAGTATTGAGAGTAAGCTTGTTAGTCGTCATCCATGTTGATATTTTCTGTAATTCGGCATTAACAGTGTTGGCCAGTATAACTGGATTTGGGTGAGAGAAGACATATGTTGTGTCATCTGCAAATAAAATGGGTTTGAGTAGTTGTGATGCATTCGGTAGGTCATTTATGTAAATGAGGAATAGGAGTGGCCCCAGGACACTTCCTTGAGGGACTCCGACTGTAATTTGTTGTGTGGAAGAGTTCGCTCCATTTGTGTACACGTATTGGCTTCTGTTGGTGAGGTATGACTTTAGGTAGTTGAGTGGGTGCCCCCCTTTATTGTAGCTACTGGTACAAGCCTGCAAGCCTTGCTTATTGTGAACTGTGGCTGATACAAGCCAGCAAACCTGGCTTATTTTGAACTGTGGCTGATACAAGCCAGCAAGCTTGGCTTATTGTAAACCGTGGCCACTAATACCAGCCAACAAGCTTGGCTTATACTGGGTTATTGGGTTAGCCAAACGACTTCGAAAAGGCAATAAATGACATGCCCATGCACTCCGCTCCAGGCCCAGACTCATGGAACTCCGTGTTTATCAAGAACTGCAAGAAGCCCCTATCACATGCTTTTAACATACTATGGAGAAGGAGCATAGACACTGGGATCGTCCCGCAGTTTTTAAAAACAACGGACATAGCCTCACTCCACAAAGGGGGCAGTAAATCAATAGCAAAGAACTACAGACCAATAGCGCTAACGTCCCATATCATAAAAATCTTTGAAAGGGTTCTAAGAAGCAAGATCACCACTCATCTAGATACCCATCATTTACACAACCCAGGGCAGCATGGGTTTAGAGCAGGTCGCTCCTGTCTGTCCCAACTTCTGGACCACTACGACAAGGTTCTGGATGCTCTAGAAGACAAACAGAATGCAGATGTTATATACACAGACTTTGCAAAAGCCTTTGACAAGTGTGACCATGGTGTAATAGCACACAAAATGCATGATAAAGGAATAACAGGAAAAGTTGGTAGATGGATCTATAATTTCCTAACAAGTAGAACACAAAGAGTAGTAGTCAACAGAGTAAAGTCTGAGGTGGCTACAGTGAAAAGCTCTGTTCTACAAGGCACAGTACTCGTTCCCATCCTGTTCCTCATCCATATCGAACATAGTAAAGTAAAGTAAATTTTATTTCATTGCAGATTACATAGGAATTGGTATTTACAATATAAATTGAGTGCAAGGAGAGCCACTGACATGCCATGGCATTAGGGGCAGCTTAATCTAGTAACTTAAAGACTATGTACATAATATTAGAGAAATTTATTGAGTTTATTCTAGTTAAAATTTGTTTTCAAATTACAATATGATGATATTATACTGTTAAAATTATTATATGATGATATTAGATTGTAACAGGTGTTTAGATTCTCGAATGGTAATATGAAATTGAGATTATCTTAAGGAAAATAACATTGAGCATTTTTCAAAGTAGTTTATAGTATGATTATTTAGTTTTGGGTGAGTAGGTGGTTTTTGAGTTGAGTCTTAAATTGATTTTCAGACAAGGTTATCTTAATATTTACTGGTAATGAATTCCAGATTCTGGGGCCCTTCATGTGCATAGAATTTTTACATAGGTTGATATGAACTCGGGGTATATCAAAAAGTGATCTGTGTCTTGTGTTGTGGTCATGTGGTCATGTTGTAGACATGGATATAAGCCATAGTGCCGTGTCTTCCTTTGCAGATGACACCCGAATCTGTATGACAGTGTCCACCGTTGAAGACACTGCAAGACTCCAAGCAGACATAAAGAAAATCTTTAAATGGGCTGCAGAAAACAATATGAAGTTCAATGATGAGAAATTTCAATTACTTAGATGTGGATAACGTGAAGAAATTAAAATCTCATCGGAGTACAAAACAAATTCCAACCACACAATAGAGCGAAAAACTAATGTCAAAGATCTGGGAGTGATCATGTCAGAGGATCTCATCTTCAAGGACCATAACACCGTAGCAATTGCATCTGCTAGAAAAATGACAGGATGGATAATGAGAACCTTCAAAACCAGGGATACCAAGCCCATGTTGACACTTTTCAGGTCGCTTGTTCTATCTAGGCTGGAATATTGCTACACACTAACTGCACCTTTCAAGGCAGGTGAAATTGCTGACCTAGAAAATGTGCAGAGAACCTTCACGGCACGCATAACTGCGATAAACCACCTCAATTACTGGGAACGCTTGAAGTTCCTAAACCTGTACTCCCTAGAATGCAGGCGGGAGAGATACATTATTATATACACATGGAAAATTCTCGAGGGATTAGTACCAAACTTGCACACGAGAGTCACTCCCTACGAAAGCAAAAGACTCGGCAGGCGATGTAACATATCCCCAATGAAAAGCAGGGGTGCCACTAGCACGTTGAGAGACAACACAATAAGTGTCAGGGGCCCAAGACTGTTCAACTGCCTCCCAATAGACCCCTGGCTGTCTTCAAGCAGGCACCTAAAGTCGGTACCTGACCAGCCAGGCTGTGGTTCGTACGTTGGACTGCGTGCGGCCAGCAGTAATAGCCTGGTTGATCAGGCTCTGATCCAACATGAGGCCTGGTCACAGACCGGGCCGCAGGGGCGTTGACCCCTGGAACTCTCTCCAGGTATCCAGGGTTATTGGGTTATCCAGGGTTATTTGGTTATGGTGGGTTATTGGTCTATTTTGGGTTATCCTGGGTTATTGGTTTATTCTATTATTAGGTTACACTGGGTTATTGTGTTATCCTGGGTTATTGTGTTATCCTGGGTTATTGGTGTATCCTGGGTTATTGGGTTAACCTGAGTTACAAACCCTTTGGGTTAATCGTCTATGCAAAAATCTTTGTCCCAAGTTATCCTGGATAATCTTGGGTTATTTTGGATTATATGGTATGTCCAGGATTATGAGTTATCCTGTTTTGTCATTTTGGGCTTGGCAATTTTGCCCAGGATTATCATGGATTATTATGGGTTATCCTAGTTTGCTTTAGGTTATCCTGAGTTATCTTGAGGCTTATGAGTGTTCATGAACTTTATTCCCAGGTCACATTTCAACATGGAAACTGAATGCAACACAAACCATACCACAGGTGGGGCTTGAACTTGTGGTTTGTGAGTTGTAAAATCCCAGAGTGACGTGTTTCATGAGTCATGAATGTAACGCAGTTTAACCTAATGTAACTCATCCTAAGCTAGCCTACTCAAACCTTACCAATGTAACCCAACTTAGCCTAATGTAACCCAATTTAACTTAATATAAACCAGCTTAATGTAATCCAATCTTTTTTAACCTTCTCAATGCTACATAACCTAACAAATGTAACCCAACTTAACCTAATGTAACCCAACCGAATTTACTCTACTCAAAGCCAACCTAACCTAACTAATGTAATCAAATTTAACCTAATGTAACTCAACCTAACCTAATCTAACCTAGCCTATCCAAACATAACTTAACCTAAGCTAATCTAATGTGTAATAATTAATAATGATACTCACATTACTGTTTATTGTGAGACTGTAATATTGCATTCAAGAAGGTAAGTTGTATACCTGGAGTATACCTACCTGGAGAGTGAATTGTATACCTGGAGTATACCTACCAGGAGAGTGAGTTGTATACCTGGAGTATACCTACCTGGAGAGTGAGTTGTATACCTGGAGTATACCTACCTGGAGAGTGAGTTGTACACCTGGAGTATACCTACCTGGAGAGTGAGTTGTATACCTGGAGTATACCTACCTGGAGAGTGAGTTGTATACTTGGAGTATACCTACCTGGAGAGTGAGTTGTATACCTGAAGTATACCTACCTGGAGAGTGAGTTGTATACCTGGAGTATACCTACCTGGAGAGTGAGTTGTATACCTGGAGTATACCTACCTGGAGAGTGAGTTGTATACCTGGAGTATACCTACCTGGAGAGTGAGTTGTATCCTGGTATACTCTGGAGTGAGTTGTATCTTGAGTACCTACCTGGAGAGTGAGTTGTATACCTGGAGTATACCTACCTGGAGAGTGAGTTGTATACCTGAGTATACCTACCTGGAGAGTGAGTTGTATACCTGGAGTATACCTACCTGGAGAGTGAGTTGTATACATGGAGTATACCTACCTGGAGAGTGAGTTGTATACCTGGAGTATACCTACCTGGAGAGTGAGTTGTATACCTGGAGTATACCTACCTGGAGAGTGAGTTGTATACATGGAGTATACCTACCTGGAGAGTGAGTTGTATACCTGGAGTATACCTACCTGGAGAGTGAGTTGTATACCTGGAGTATACCTACCTGGAGAGTGTTTGGAGGGTCAACGCCCCCGCGGCCCAGTCTGTGACCAGGCCTCATGGTAGATTAGGGCCTGATCAACCAGACTGCTACTGTTGGCCACACATAAGCTGAAGTACCAACCACAGCACGGCAGTTCAGGTATTGACTTTAGGTGCCTGTCCAGCACCTTCTTGACGACAGCCAGGGGTCTGTTGGTAATCCTCCTTATGTATGCTGGGAGGCAGTTGAACAGTCTTGGGCCTCTTGACACTGTGTTTTCTCTAAGTGTGCTCATGGAGCCCCAGCTTTTCACTGGGGAAATGCTGCATCTCCTACTGTGTGCAGATTTGGGACTAGTCCCTCCAGAATTTTCCAAGTGTATATTATCATGTAATCTTCTCACCTACATTCCAAGGAGTGCAAATCAAGGGACTTCAACTGTTACCAGTAATTTAGGTGTTTTATCCTACTTAAACGTGCTGTAAAAGTTCTCTGTACGTTCTCAAGGTCTGAATTTTGCCTGCCTTGAAAGGGGCTGTTAGTGTACAGCAATACAGCCTCTCCTCACTTACCGTTGGAGTTCCGTTCCTAAGACCACATCGGTAAACGAATTCATCGCTAGTCGAGGAATCACCCGTTACTGACACTTCAAAAGTGTCACCACCCAAAATTAAAACATTCAGTTTTATGTTTGCTGGGAAATTTCTTTCAATCTGTTCATTATTAATGGTAACACAACATGAAATAGGTCAATGACTCACTTCCAAGATATTCCAGGAAATGTGTGCATTGCTGATTACTTGGGAAATTTTTTTGTTGAGAAAATCACACTTTTTTCAGTCGTTGCATAGGATAAGAGTGATCTTCTATAGTTACCCTTCAGGCGCATAGTGCGTAACGTTTTCTGTAATGGTCACGGTCACTTTTTTTTTATCTACCTCCGCCCTAAACCCTTCAATATGTATGCATCACCAGTTTGGAACCCACACCTGGTCAATCTAAGGAGAATGTCCTACGAATAAAGGTTAAGGGAAATCGGCCTGACGACACTGGAGGACAGGAGGGTTAGGGGAGACATGATAACGACATATAAAATACTATATAATGACAGTTTTTCTTAATTTGGGCATCTTTATCATGCATCTACAGTCATCCCTTGGTTTTCGCTTGTCCCAGTTTTCGCCGATTTTGGTTTTCGCCGACTTTTTTCAGGGAAAATTTGTCTTAGTTTTCGCCGATTGTTTTAGTTTTCGCCGACCGTATGGGACCTGTCCACCAGTGCCGCGCACATACAAAGGCCATAGGCCCGCCACCCACGCACCTCCCACGCACATTGTCACGCAGTCTAGCATTGTTTATGCTTGAGTGAACATCACCCCAGGAGTTTATACAAAACATTTATTAACAATTCATTGTTTTTGGGCCTTGATTATTGTGTGTGACTACTAAATAAGCTACCATGGGCCCAAAGAAAGCTCCTAGTGCCACTTCTTTGGTAAAGAAAGTGAGGAACACTGTAGAAATGAAGAAAGAAATAATAGAAAAATATAATAGTGGTGTACGTATTTCCGAGCTCGCCAGGATATACAAGAAAAACCCATCAACCATCAGTTCCATTGTAGCAAAGAGAAAGGAAATCACGGAAGCTAATGTTGCGAAAGGAGTGAATACGATAACGAAACAGAGATCACAAACAATGGAAAATATGGAGAAATTGTTATTGGTGTGGATATACCAAAAACTGCTAGCGGGTGATAGCTAGCATGCCGATCTTGTAAAGAAAATGCCTGGAACCAGTGTTGAGGTTGATGAATTTAAGGCCAGCAAAGGCTGGTTCGAAAACTTCAAGAAGCGAAGTGGCATACACAGTGTTGTAAGGCATGGTGAGGGTGCCAGTTCAGATAAAGATGGGGCTGAAAAATTTGTGCGTGAGTTTAAAGAATATGTAGAGGCAGAAGAATTTAAACCCCAACAAGTGTTTAAGTGTGACGAAACAGGCCTCTTTTGGAAGAAAATGCAAAGGAGGACCTACATCACACAGGAGGAAAAGGCAATGTCAGGACACAAGCCTATGAAAGACAGGCTAACTCTTATGTTATGTGGGAACGCTAGTGGGGATTTAAAAGTGAAGCCTTTACTCGTGTATCACTCTGAAAATCCCAGAGTGTTCAGGAACTACAGTGTTGACAAGGGTAAATTGTGTGTGTTTTGGAAGTCTAATGCTAAGGCATGGGTCACTAGGAAATTTTCCTGAATGGTTTAATCAAGTGTTTGGCCCCAGTGTGAAGAAATATCTATTGGAGAATAAATTGCCACTTAAGTGCCTCCTGGTAATGGACAATGCTCCTTGTCATCCTCAAGACTTGGAAGACCAAATGCCTAAGGAATTCAGATTTGTAAAAGTGAAGTTCTTGCCTCCTAACACCACTCCTCTCCTCCAGCCCATGGACCAGCAGGTCATTGCAAACTTCAAAAACTGTACACCAAAGCAATGTTTCAAAGGTGCTTTGATGTAACCTCAGACACTAGATTGACCCTAAAAGAGTTCTGGAAGGCTCACTTGATATCTTCCATTGCATAGGCCTTATAGATAAAGCTTGGCAGGAGTGACCTCCAGGACGATGAACTCTGCTTGGAGAAAGTTGTGGCCAGATTGTGTCCCAGAGAGGGATTTTGAAGGGTTTGAAGCTAACCCTGATGAGCCTATGGAAGTTGTGGAAAGTATTGTGGAATTGGGGACTTCTATGGGGTTGGATGTGAATGGAGAGGATGTGGAAGAGTTGGTGGAGGACCACAATGAAGATCTAACCACTGAAGAGCTGCAAGAGCTTGAGCTGCAACAACAACAAAACAGATCTGAGGAAATTGCTTCAGTGGAGGAAGAAAGATGTAAGGTGCCTTCTTCAGAGATTAAGGAGATTTGTGCAATCCGTGCTGGCTACTTTTACAATGACAATTCCATGTCCCATTTTAGGGGCATTTTAAAGAGCTGCCAGATACAGAGCTCTCTGGAGAGATATTTAGTGCCACAGGTGTGCAGTGAATCACAAGCTGGTCCTAGTTGGATTAAAAGACAAAGAAGGGAAGTGACCCCAGATGAGGACTTGGTACCTAGAGTCCTTATGGAGGGGATTCCCTTCCAAAAAATTTGGGTCTCTTCCTCTCCTCTTCCCTCTCTCCCATCCAGCAACATCAGTCTTCAATAAAGGTAAGTGCCACATTCAGTTCATTCATTTGTGCATGTAAATCTATCTTTAAGGCCCCCACAAAATTTTTTTCCAAACTTCTGGGTTTCTGGAACGGATTAATTGAATTTCCATTATTTCTTATGGGGAAAATAGTTTTGGTTTTCGCCGATTTTGGTTTTAGCCAATCCATCTGGAACGGATTAAAATCGAAAACCGAGGGATAACTGTACATTATTTATGTTGTACAAGAATGGTATACAATACAATAACGACAGTATGAAATAAAGACACATGTGCAACATCTGGGTATCTTTATTGTAAACGTTTCGCCATCCAGTGGCTTTATCAATACAAATTCTAGGACATTATGTGAAGACAGTAGAACTGTATACAAAAGATGAGGTAATCAGTCCCTCGGCCTTGGAGTGGTGTGAACAGCACGGAAGTCGTTGAGTTACTGGAGCAGAGGCAAGGAGACTGGCGCTTATATACTAACGTCACGCATTCATACCATACATTTTGTCATTATTCCAGTGTTTTTAGTGCTTGCAACTGTTAAATAAGCCACCATGGGCCCCAAGAAAGCTCCTAGTGCCAGCCCTGTGGTAAAGAGTGTAGCAGGGATGCAGGGAGTGTAGCAGGGATGCAGGGAGCGTAGCAGGCATGCAGGGAGTGTAGCATTCATGCAGGGAGTGTAGCATTCATGCAGGGAGTGTAGCAGGCATGCAGGGAGTGTAGCAGGCATGCAGGGAGTGTAGCATTCATGCAGGGAGTGTAGCAGGCATGCAGGGAGTGTAGCAGGCATGCAGGGAGTGTAGCATTCATGCAGGGAGTGTAGCATTCATGCAGGGAGTGTAGCATTCATTCAGGGAGTGTAGCATTCATGCAGGGAGTGTAGCATTCATGCAGGGAGTGTAGCATTCATGCAGGGAGTGTAGCATTCATGCAGGGAGTGTAGCATTCATACAGGGAGTGTAGCATTCATGCAGGAGTGTAGCATTCATGCAGGGAGTGTAGCATTCATGCAGTGAGTGTAGCATTCATGCAGTGAGTGTAGCATTCATGAGGGAGTGTAGCATTCATGCAGGAGTGTAGCATTCATGCGAAGAGTGTAGCATTCATGCAGGGAGTGTAGCATTCATGCAGGAGTGTAGCATTCATGCAGGAGTGTAGCATTCATGCAGGGAGTGAGCAGGCATGCAGGAGTTTACCAGGCATGCAGGGAGGGTAGCATTCATGCAGGGAGTTTAGCATTCATGCAGGGAGTTTACCAGGCATGCAGGGAGGGTAGCATTCATGCAGGGAGTGTAGCATTCATGCAGTGAGTGTAGCATTCATTCAGTGAGTTTAGCAGGCATGCAGGGAGTTTAGCATTCATGCAGGGAGTTTAGCATTCATCCAGGGAGTTTAGCATTGATGCAGGGAGTTTAGCATTGATGCAGGGAGTTTAGCATTGATGCAGGAAGTTTAGCATTGATGCAGGGAGTTTAGCATTGATGCAGGGAGTTTAGCATTGATGCAGGGAGTTTAGCATTGATGCAGGGAGTTTAGCATTGATGCAGGGAGTTTAGCATTGATGCAGGGAGTTTAGCATTGATGCAGGGAGTTTAGCATTGATGCAGGGAGTTTAGCATTGATGCAGGGAGTTTAGCATTGATGCAGGGAGTTTAGCATTGATGCAGGGAGTTTAGCATTGATGCAGGGAGTTTAGCATTGATGCAGGGAGTTTAGCATTGATGCAGGGAGTTTAGCATTGATGCAGGGAGTTTAGCATTGATGCAGGGAGTTTAGCATTGATGCAGGGAGTTTAGCATTGATGCAGGGAGTTTAGCATTGATGCAGGGAGTTTAGCATTGATGCAGGGAGTTAAGCATTGATGCAGGGAATTTAGCATTGATGCAGGGAGTGTAGCAGGTATGCAGGGAGTGTAGCAGGGAGTGGGGATTCCCCTTCGTAGAGGCTGAAGAATTCCTCCCCCAACAAGTGTTTAATTGTGATGAAACATTCCTGTTTTGGAAGAAAATGGCCAAGAGGACCTTCATTACTCATTACCCTATCTTCCAGATGCCTGCAACTCTTCAATAAAAGTAAGTAAATGTATATATATATTATTTTTAATTATTTTGTATGTGAATATTTTTTTGTGGAACGGATTAATTGTATTTACATTATTTCTTATGGGAAATAAAGGTTCGAATTTCGTAAACTTCGTGTTAAGTAATAGCTCCTGGAACGGATTAATTACGATACTCGGGGGTCCACTGTAATGTAAATCCAATTAATCTGTTCCAGCCACCCAAAAATATTAAAAAAAAAAAAACATTTTTTAAAGAATAAATATAGTTTTACATACACAAAACAATTATAAATACATATAATACTAAATGACTAATGAAATAGATAAATAAACATTTAAAATAAACATTTAAAATCACATTTACATACCTTTATTGAAGACTCTTGTTGGCGTATGGAAGACAGGGAGGAGAGAGGGAGGACTTATTATTGTTTGGAAGGGGAATCCCCCACCATAAGGACTTTAGGTATCAAAGCCCTATCTAGGGTTACTTCCCTTCTTTGTCTTTTACTGGCACTAGGACCAGCTTGAGAGTCACTGGACCCCTGTAGCACAGAAAAACTGTTTCTGGCGTCTCTTTAGCAGTTGTCTGAAATGGGACATGGTTTTGACACTGAGCTGTTGCAGAGATGTCTTGTTTCAGCTTGCTCAGGGTGATATTTCTCAGCAAAAGCTTGCACCCTACTCCACACTGCACAAATCTCCTTAATCTCTGAAGAAGGCACCTCCTTCCCTCCCTCTTCCTCCTCCTCTGAAGCAAGTTCCTCAGCTGTGGACTGTTGCTGTTCCAGATGAAGGTCTTGCAGCTCTTCAGTGGTTAGCTTTTCCCTGTGGTCCTCCACCAACTATTTCACATCCTGGCCACTCACCTCCAACTCCATGGACATCCCCAAAGACACAATAGATTTCACAACAGCTATAGGGTCGTCAGGGTCAGCCTCAAACCCTTCAAAATCCTTGTCGAGGACACATTCTGGCCACAATTTTCTCCAAGCAGAGTTCAAAGTCCTGGAAGTCACTCCCTGCCAAGCCTTACCTATAAGGCTTATGCAGTTGTAGATATTGAAGTGATTCCTCCAGAACTCTCAGTGTCCGAGGTCACTTCAAAGCACCTTTGAAACACTGCTTTCGTGTAGAGTTTTTTGAAGTTTGAAATGACCTGCTGGTCCAAGGGCTGGATGAGAGGAGTGGTGTTAGGAGGCAAGAACTTCACTGTTATAAAAATGAAATCCATAGACAATTGGTCTACCAAGTTTGGAGGATGAGCAGGAGCATTGTCCAGTACCAGGAGGCACTTGAGTGGCAATTTATTTTCCTGAAGGTATTTTTCACACTCAGGCCAAACACTTCATAGAACCAGTCAATGAAAATTTGCCTTGTGACCCATGCCTTATTGTTAGCCCTCCACATCACACACAGTCTACTCTTGACGACATTGTTTTTCTTGAAAACACTGGAATTTTCAGAGTGATACACCAGTAAAGGCTTCACTTTGAAATCCCCACTAGCGTTAGCACAGAACAAAAGAGTTAGCCTATCCTTCATAGGCTTGTGTCCTGGCAGTGCCTTTTCCTCCTGCATGATGTAGGTCCTCTTTTAGCATTTTCTTCCAAAACAAGCCTGTTTCGTCACAAATGAACACTTGTTGGGGGACAAATCCTTTAGCCTCTACATAGTCCTTGAATTTATGCACAAATTTTTCAGACGCACGTTTGTCTGAACTTGCAGCCTCACCATGCCTTACAACACTGTGTATGCCACTACGCTTCTTGAAGTTGTTGAACCAGCCTCTGCTGAAATTAAATTCACTAACAGGAGCACTCGTTCCAGGCATTTTCTTTACGAGATCCGTGTGCAACTGCCTCACCTTTTCACAAATGATTGTCTCCAAAACACTATCTCTCACTAACTGTTTATCTTTGATCCACACCAACAACAACTTCTCAACATCTTCGATTGTTTGTGATCTATTTTTCGTTAGCATATCTACCCCTTTCGCAACATCAGCTTCCTTGATTTCTTTTTTCTTCGCCAGGATGGAACTGATGGTTGATTTGTTTTTGCCATACATCCTGGCAAGCTCAAGCACACGCACACCACTTTCGTATTTTTCTACAATTTCTTTCTTCAATTCTATTGTGTTTCTCACTTTCTTTACCAAAGGGCTGGCACTAGGAAGTTTCTTTGGGTCTATGGTTAACCCTTTGACTGTCGCAACCCCAAATCCTGAAGTGTCTCCTGGTGTCGCAAAATATTAAAAAAAAAAAAAAAATTCTTATCAAAATGTTAAGATTATTTTTCTGATTGTTTTAAGCCCCCCCCCCTCAAAAAAAATTGTGATAAGTACTGGTGAATGCCACTCACCTGGTACACTTATATATACTCCCATTCAAAGGTTTCTTGTACAGTGGACTCTGAGATGCTACCCTGAGTATCGCCGACTCGTGTTTTGGCGCTTTTCGGCCAATTTTGGCCGACTATTGGCCGTTTCCCCGAGTATCAGCCTGTGTACCAAACCTGTCCACCTGCCCGCGCTTGCACGCCTCCCTGCGCAGGCGTCGTAAGCCAGTATAGCTTTGTTTACCATTGAGGGAACATTACATTTCACAATAAATTCATTGTGTTTAGTGCTTGTTTATTGATTGTGACTGTGAAATAAGCCACCATGGGCCCAAAGAAACTTCATAGTGGCAGCCCTTTGGTAAAGAAAGTGACAAACACGATAGAATTGAAGAAAGAAATTGTAGCAAAGTACCAAAGTGGAGGAGGAAGAGAGAGGGGAGAATGTGTCTTCTTCAGTGGATTCACTGATTCTACGATATGTACGATACTAAAGCAGCACGAGTTGATAAAGGCTATAGCACCAGCCAGCGATAAAGTGTAGCATTAACAGTGTAGCAAGTAAGTTAAGCGATTAAGTGATAGAAAAATGACGACACGAAACTTAACAACTCCATTGTTGTTTGAGGGTAATATAGGGGCACTGAGACCAACGCGCCCTCTGCCACCATCTCTTGCAAGGCAAGTGTAAATATTTCTTATTTATAAAGTGTAAATATTTCTTATTTATAAAGTGTAAATATTTTTATTTATAAAGTGTAAATATTTCTTATTTATAAAGTGTAAATATTTCTTATTTATAAAGTGTAAATATTTCTTATTTATAAAGTAAATATTTATTTATAAATTAAGTGAAAATATTTCTTATTTATAAATTAAAGTGTAAATATTTCTTATTTACAGTATAAATTACGTACATTGTTTCAGTGTGATTTAGTAGTGGTGGCCTGCTGCCTCCACCACCAGCAGTATATGTACGGCTATGGTCAGTGGCCCTTATAAGCCCAACAACAATAACACTACTGCCAGTTCCCTCATACATAGTGACATATTTTATTCATTCTAGAGCATATATCATGTTTCTATATTATTAATATTGTTTATTGTGTTATATTAGATGAATTGTGATAGAAATAAGTAGAGTTTATACTATTAGTGTCGTATTGAAGGGCTATCTTGTCCTGCCTCCAAATAAACTCTCCTGCCTCTCTCATATGCCAACAAGAGTCTTCAATAAGGTAAAACTGATTCAAATGTTCATTTATCCATTAAAATTAGTGCTTTATATTTATTCTCATTGTTTTCTGTATGTAAAAATATAGTAATTATTCTTTAAAAAAAATTAAATTTTGGTGAATATTTTTGGGTGGAAACGGATTAACCCTTTCGTGGTCGGTGCCGTACTTGTACGTTTTACGAGCAGGGTTCGGTGCCATACTAGTACGCGTAAATTCTAGCGGCCTAAAATTAAGCGGGAAACGGCTGGTAGGCCTACATATGAAAGAATGGGTCTGTGTGGTCAGTGTCGCAGTATAAAAAATCCCAGCACACACTGCATAATGAGAAAAAAAAAACTGACCGTTTTTTTTGTTTAAAACAGCGACTTTGCAGTCTATTTTCGTATGGTATTTATTGATGTATTCTCATTTTCTTGGTCTCATTTGATAGAATGGAAGATATATTACAGAAATAGAGATGATTTTGATTGGTTTGACAATGACAAGTAGTACCTTGAAATTGAGCTCAAAGTAGCGAAAATGTTCGATTTAGCCGATGTTCAAGAGTAAACAAATCACACCATGTGTACTATACACATCAACTGGCTAGTCTAATATTCTTGCACAAGTGCGCTGATATTATTTATACCATTTTTACAATGATGCAGTTGTATACATAACAGTAATCTTTTATTTTTGTGAGAATAAAAATTCAAAATGGAAAGCAAAAGTAATGTAAGAGGGCCTCTAGACGTGACTAATCAACAGAGAAGATGTTATTTTAGTGCCAGGAATGTCTGCCTTGTTTATTCTGGACCCTATTTTGAAATTGGCATCGTTTGAAATTTGGTGAATTGGCCAAATTGTCATTTTCTGACCACTATTTTGGGTAGTTGAAATTGGTAAATAGGAGGCTTCTTGTACTCAATCGGTAGAAAAATGGAGTTCAAATTTCATACTTTTGGTGTCGTTATGATCGGACAAAGATTCTCTGTCATTTCATAAGAAAAATTATTATGTTTTTTTCCAAAAATTTCGACCCTGAGAACATGTTTCCGAGAAGGCCTGTCGACCCCCAAACGGTTAAAAGAAAGGTCAACTGACATAATTATTCCCAGGTCTTTTACATGTTCCTTTTGTTCTATTTGGTGACCCTCTTGATTTTGTATATAGTGTTTCTTTTGAGTTCTTCATTCTTTCCATGCCTAAGCAGCTGGAGCTTATCACCATTGAACATCATGTTGTTCTCCACTGTCCACTGGAAAACTGCTTATGTCTTCCTGTAAATTTTCAGTGTCCTGTACTGTAGTGACTTTCATGCTTATTTTAGTGTCATCTGCAAATGCAGTGACGGGTATTTTATCTATGTCTGCTATGAGGATGAGAAACAGCAGACCTGCCAGGACAGTGCCTTGGGGCACTGAGCTTTTGACCTTGCTGATGCTGGATCTTGCTCTGTTTACTATTACTTTTTGTGTTCTGTGTGTTAGGAACCCGAAAATCCATCTGCCTACCTTCCCCGTAATGCCCATGGCCCTCATTTTGTTCGCTATCACTCCATGATCGCATTTGTCAAACTCCTTTGTAAAATCTGTGTAAATCACATCTGCATTTTGGTCTTCTTCCAATGCCTCCGTAATTCTGTCATAATGGCTCAGCAACTGTGACAGGTATGATCGTCCTGCACTAAAACCATGCTGGTTCGGGTTATGCTGGTTGTGCTGGTCCATAGAAATTTGTAATCTGCCGTCTCATCACTCTTTGAATATTTTTATGATGTGAGAACTTAGGGCTACTGGGAGAAAAGTTAGCATATGAGAGGTTTTTACAAAGTAGAATTGATGCAAGGAGGGAAGAGTATATGGAGAGAAAAAGAGGTTAAGAGAGTGGTGAAGCAATGTAAAAAGAGCAAATGAGAGAGTGGGTGAGATGTTATCAACAAATTTTGTTGAAAATAAGAAAAAGTTTTGGAGTGAGATTAATAAGTTGACAAATCTAGGAACAAATGGATTTGACAGTTAAAAATAGGAGAGGAGAGTTAAGAGTATTGGGAAGATGGAGGGAATATTTTGAGGAGTTGTTAAATGTTGATGAAGACAGGGAAGCTGTGATTTAGTGTATAGGGCAAGGAGGAATAGCATCTTGTAGGAGTGAGGAAGAGCCAGTTGTGAGTGTGGGGAAGTTCGTGAGGCAATGGGTAAAATGAAAGGGGTAAGGCAGCTGGGATTGATAGGATAAAGATAGAAATGTTAAAGGCAGGTGGGGATATAGTTTTGGAGTGGTTGGTGCTATTATTTAATAAATGTATGGAAGAGGGTAAGGTACCTAGGGATCGGCAGACAGCATGCATAGTTCCTTTGTATAAAGGCAGAGGGGACAAAAGAGAGTGCAAAAATTATAAGAGAATAAGTCTGTTGAGTATACCTGGTAAAGTGTATGGTAGAGTTATTATTGAAATAATTATGAGTAAGATGGAGAGTAGGATAGCAGATGAACAAGGGGGCTTCAGGAAAGGTAGGGGGTGTGTAGACCAAGTGTTTACAGTGAAACATATAGGTGAACAGTATTTAGATAAGGGTAAAGAGGTTTTTGTGGCATTTATGGATTTGGAAAAGGCGTATGACAGGGTGGATAGGGGGGGCAATGTGGCAGATGTTGCAGGTGTATGGAATAGGAGGTAGGTTACTGAAAGCAGTGAAGAGTTTTTATGAGGATAGTGAGGCTCAGGTTAGAGTGTGTAGGAGAGAGGGAGAGTATTTCCCAGTAAAAGTAGACCTTAGACAAGGATGTGTGATGTCACCGTGGTTGTTCAATATACAGTGGTACCTCGACTTACGATATTAATCCGTCAGAGGGGCATATCTTAAGGCGAAACAATGCGTTAGACGAATCAATTTTCCCCATAAGAAATAATGGAAATAAATTTAATCCGTCCAAGACTTCCAAAAGTAGTTAAATAAAATATTTTTAGAACTTTTTGACATTAAATAATAAATAATTTAATAAAGAATACCTAAATACACATGCAAATATTGAACAATAACATGTCACTTACATTTATTGAAGAGTTGTTGAGTGTGGAGGACGGGAGGAGGAGAAGGTGGAGTAGTATGCTAGTGTTTGGAGGGAATCCTTCCATTAACACTGCAGGTACCAAGTCCTTTTCTGGGGTTACTTCCCTTTTCTTTGAATGCCACTAGGACCAGCTTGAGAGTCACTGGACCTCTTTCTAACAATAAATTTGTCCAGGGAGCTCTGTGTCTGGCGATTCTTTAACACATCCTGAAATGACACACCACTGTGTCATTGTACAGGTTGCCAGCACAGGCCTGCAACAGCATGGTTAGGGTGATATTCATCCATAAATGCTTGCACCTTGCTCCACATTCACAAATCTCTTTAATCCTTGAAGAAGGCACATTCTTCCATTTTGTTCCACCTCCTCCTCCTCCTCTGAACCATTGTCCTGACCTCTGCTCTCTTGTTCCAGTTGCTGTTGAAGCTCTTGCAGATCTTCAGTGGTTAGCTCTTCCTTGTGCTCCTCCACCAACTGTTCCACATCCTCACCACTCACCTCTAACCCCAAAGACTTGGCCAATTCCACAATTTCTTCCACAACAGGCTCAGGCTCAGGCTCAGGGTTCTGAGGCTCAGCCCCAAAACCTTCAAAATCCCTCTCTAGGACACAGTCTGGCCACAATTTTCTCCAGGCAGAGTTCAAAGTCCTGGTAGTCACTCCCTCCCAAGCCTTACCTATAAGGTGTACACAATGCAGCATATGGAAATGTTTTTTCCAAAATTCTCTTAGGGTTATGTTCATGTCTGTGGTCACATCAAAGCACTTTTGAAACATTGCTTTGGTATAGAGTTTTTTAAAGTTTGCAATGACCTGCTGGTCCATGGGCTGGAGGAGAGGAGTGGTATTAGGGGGCAAGAACTTCACTTTGATGAATTTTTACTCCTCCACAATTTTCTCTACCAAGTTTGGAGGATGACAAGGAGCATTGTCCATTATCAGGAGGCACTTAAGTGGCAAATTATTGTCCAATAGATATTTCTTCACACTGGGGCCAAACACGCCATTGAACCAATCTAAGAAAATGTCCTTTGTGACCCATGCCTTTTGTTAGACCTCCACATCACACACAAGTTAGACTTGCTGACACCGCATCTGCCAAACACTAGGGATTTTCAAAAGATACACTAGTAAAGGCTTCACTTTGCAATCACCACTGGCATTGGCACAAAGCATCAAAGTTAGCCTGTCTTTCATAGGCTTATGTCCTGGCTGTGCCTTTTCCTCCTGAGTAATGTAGGTCCTGTTGGGCATTTTCTTCCAAAACAGGCCTGTTTCATCGCAATTAAGCACTTGTTGGGGAGGAATTGTTCAGCCTCTAGGTACTCCTGGAATTCAGGAACATATTTTTCAGCCGCACTTTTGTCAGAACTGGCTGCGTCACCATGCCTCACAACATTATGTATGCCAGTACGCTTCTTAAATTTTTGAAACCAGCCTCTGCTGGCTTTAAATCGCTCACTTCACTCGTTGCAGGCATTTTCTTAAGGAGATCATCATGCAACTGCCTTGCTTTTCACATATTATTGCCTCCGAAACAGTATCTCCTGCTAACTGTTTCGTTGATCCACACCAACAACAACCTTTCCACATTTTCCAGCACTTGTGGTCTGTGTTTTGTGATCACACATGAACCTTTGCAACAACAGCTTCCTTGATTTTACTTGAATTTTTCTTATCCACAATGGTAGCGATGGTAGAAAAGGGTTTACCATACAGCCTGGCCAGCTCACTGATACGCACTCCACTTTCATATTTTTCTATTATCTCCTTCTTCAGGTCTATCGTACATATATTTCTGTTCCTCTTTGCCACAGGCTTAGCACTAGGATCTTTCCTTGGACCCATGGTAGCTTATTTAGTAGTTGCAAGCACTAAAAACAGTGGAATAATGACAATATACTGGTATGAATGCGTGGGTGTGGGTGGGTGGTCGCTCTCGCTTGTAAACAATAGCACTGACGCTCCCTGGAGTGCGCGCTCAGCTGGGCGCCAAGCGGACACGTCCGGTACGAATGTCGGTAGACGAATCAAACATCGGAAGTCGCATTCAAATTTCTTACGTTATAAATATCGGTTATCGAATATAACGTAAGATGATAACATCGTAAGTCGAGGTACCACTGTATTTATAGATAGGGTTGAAAGAGAAGTGAATGCGAGGGTTTTGGCAAGAGGTGTGGGGTTAAAAGATAAAGAATTAAATACAAAGTGGGAGTTGTCACAGTTGCAGTGTCAGTGAAGATGAATTTCATGATTTTGAGGAGTTTGTGACCGAAAGCAATGCCCAGGATACTAGAAGAAAGAAAGAAAAAAGAATGAAAGAAAATAAGTAAGTAGGTGGTAAGTGGTGGGAAGTAAGTAGGTGGGCAAGTAAGTGGTAGGCAAGTAAGTGGGTGAGGCAAGTAAGTAGGTGGGCAAGTAGTGGGTGGGCAAGTAAGTAGGTGAGCAAGTAAGTGCAGAGTAGGTAGGGCAAGGGTAAGGTAGGTAGGTAAGTAAGTAGGAAGGACTGTGGGGAAGAGGAGCATGGGACCCCATGAGTGTTGACAGGCAGAGGGTGGTGAGTGGTGGTATAATAAGTCATTTTGACAGCAGCCGCACCCTGACTCAGCATATTTATAAGTCCACACACTCACAACAACCAGCTTCCAGAAGCCTAATATCAGTTCTATGAAGTGTCCAGTGACTATATATGCATATATATATAGAAACCAGAAGGAAGACAGGAAGGAAGGACGAGATGAAAGGAAGGAAGGACGAGATGAAAGGAAGGAATGTAGGAAGGAAGGAATGTAGGAAGGAAGGTAGGTAGGAAGGTAGGTAGGAAGGTAGGTAGGAAGGAAGGTAGGAAGGAAGGCAGGAAGGAAGGTAGGAAGGAAGGTAATTAGGAATGTAGGAAGGAAGGAAGGAATGATGATCCAGACACAAGAACCAGCTTCCAGAAGCTTATAGCAGTTCTAGGCACGTGTCCAGTGACTATGTGTGTATATATAGAACCAGAAGGAAGAAAGGAAGGACGAGATGAAAGGTAGCAAGGAATGAAGGTAGGTAGGTAGGAAGGAAGGAAGGTAGGTAGGTAGATAGGTAGGAAGGAAGGAAGGAAGGAATGTAGGAAGGAAGGTAAGAAGGAATGTAGGAAAGAAGGAAGGAAGGTAGAAAGGAAGGAAGGTAGGTAGGTAGGTAGAAGGAAGGAAGGAAGGAAGGAATGTAGGAAGGAAGGTTAGAAGTAATGTAGAAAGGAAGGAATGAATGACGACCCAGACGACCATGAACCTTGGATAACTACCTAACACAACTGCCTGCTGCTACTTTGAAGAAAACTGCTCACAAGATGTGTTTTGTCTGTGCATATACAAAAAACGCCCACAAAAATGCAGAGACTTGTTTTATGTGAGGAATGTAAAACACCACTGTGCATAGAACCATGTTTCAAAGAGTTCCACAAGCTACAGAACTTCTATGAACATGTCCAGTGACTGTACATTTGTATGTATATTATAGAACAATAGTAATAAAGAATTTTTTGTATTGTTGGTTTGTGTAAACAAGTTTTGTAAACAATATAATGATAATGTTTGTGCGGTTATTGTGATGCATACAACGAGTGTATATATGTACATTGCACCTTACTTTGGTCTCACAGGCCACATAAGTTACGTAAAAAATAAAATAGTGAAAAAAACAAGAAATCTATGAATGGAAGTAAACAAAGTTTGAGTGAGCAGCATTCACCGCTGTTGCCATACATGGCTCATTTTCTGCCAACTTTACGCATCCATATCTCGGTAAGTACTGATTGCAAAAAAATTTTTAGGATAAAAACAATCAGAAAAATAATCTTAACATTTTGATAAGAAAAATAATTTTTTTTGTTTTTTTAATATTTTGCGACAACAGGAGAGCACTCAGGATTAGGGGCTGCAACAGTCAAAGGGTTAATCGACAGAAATAGGACAGTACGAAACTAACTCCTCCAATTTTTTGGAGGTATATAAGCGACTGACAACACCGCTGCCTCTACCGCCTCTGCTGCCGACTTCACCACCACTATGTAAGGCCCTTATACACCCTTATACACCCAACAACAACACAACACCACTAGTGACATACGTAATGACATATTTTATTCATTCTAGAGTACGTATATGTCATGTTTCTATGTTATTAACCGTTTGGGGGTCGCCAGGCCCTCTCACAAACTCGTTCTCAGGGTCGCAAATTTTTCGGAAAAAAAAAATTTTCTTATGAAATGATAAAGAATCTTTTTCCGATCATTACGACACCAAACTTATGAAATTTGATCGAAAACTAACAGAATTATGCTTTCGAAGTTAGCGGTATCGATGACATTTACGCATCAGCGATTTCGCCCAATTTTAGCCCTATTTTCGGCAAATTCCAATGTTTCAGTCTACTAAAATTATAGCTATTTCGCTAGAATTCCATTTGTTCTATCAATTGAGTACAAGAAAATGCCAATTTACCGATTTCAACTACCCAATAAGGTAGTCAGAAATTGGCAATTTGGCCAATTTCACACAAATTTCAAAAGATGCCAATTTCAAAATAGGGTCCAGAATAAATGAGACAGACATTCCTGGCACTCAAATAACATTTTATCTGTTCATTAGTCACATCTCCAGACCCCTTTTACATTACTTTTGCTTTCCATTTTGAATTTTTATTCTCACAAAAAATAGAAGATTTACTGTTATGTATACAACTGCATCATTGTAAAAATGGTATAAATAATATCAGCGCACTTGTGCAAGAATATTAGACTACCCAGTTGATGTGTATTGGATGCATGGCATGATTTGTTTACTCTTGAACATCGACAAAAATCGAACATTTTCGCTAATTTGCGCTTAGTTTCAAGGTACTTGTCATCGTGAAACCAGTCAAAATTATCTCTATTTCTGTAATATATGATCCATTCTATAAAATGAGACTAAGAAAACGAGAATACAAGCATAAATACCATACGAAAATAGACTGCAAAGTCGCTGTTTTAAACCAAAAACACGGTCAGAGTTTTTTTTTCCTCATTATGCACTGTGTGGTGCAGGATTTTTTTTATACTGCGCACACTGACCGCACAGACCCATTCTCTCACATCTAGGCCTACCAGCCTGTTTCTGCTTGATTTGAGGGCGCTAGAATTTAGGCGTACTAGTACGACGAAAACCCTGGTGCGTAAGCCGTACTAGTATGGCCAAAACCCAAAAGGGTTAATATTGTTTATTATGTCATATTAGATCAATTCTGATACAGTTGATATTAGTGTCATATTGAAGGACTATTTAGTCCTGTCTCCAAATAAACTCTGCCGCCGCCACAATTCCTAACATACGTAATGACATATTTAAAATATGATTGGGCGGCTGGGCATTTGCGAATGTTCAAACCCTCCGAAAGTGGAACTCGCAAATGTGGAGGGCGACTTGTATACAGTAGGGCCCCACTTATAAAGCAGGTTAGGTTCCAGGCTACTGCTGGAAAGCAGACAGCGCTGGAAAGCAGAACGCCATTTTTTCCACTTATAAATGCATATAAATACCAGACAACAAGTTTACACTAACTTATATTAACCCTTTCAGGGTCCAAGCCGTAGATCTACACATTGTCCAGCTCACTCAGATAAGCTGAGATCGGTAAATTTGGGCCTAGATACAGGAGAATGCATCTATGTGGTAAGTGTGCACCATATAAAGTAAATCCTGAAGCACGCAGTGCATAATGAGAAAAAAAACTGTGACTTTGTTTTTCGATTAAAACAGCAACTTTGTGGTGTATTTTCATGTGGTTTTTACGGTTGTATTCTCGGTTTCTTGGTTTCATTTGATAGAATAGAAGATATATTACAGAAATAGAGATGATTTTAATTGGTTTTAGTACTGAAAATAGCTTCTAATTGAGCTCAATGTAGCGGAAATGTTTGATTTTTGCTGATTTTCAAGAATAAACAAATCACATCACGCGACCAACACACATCAACTGGTATGTCTAATATACATTTACGAATGGACTGATAGTGTTTATAAAATTATTACAATATTGCATAAGAGTAATTCATCTATTTTTGGTGTGACAAAATTCTTTATGTAAATAAAAATCAAAATGGAATTCATCTGTAAAGCCTGGGAAAAAACTAATAAACAGAGGAAATGTTATTTTAGTGCCAGGAATGCCTGCAGTGTTTATTCTGGACACTTTTGAAATTGAAATATTTTGAACTTTGTGTGAAATTGGCGAAATTACCAATTTCTGATCACTTCATTGGCTATTTGAAATAGTTGATTGGGCAGTTTCTTGTGCTCAATCGATAAAATAGAAGTAATACTAACAAAATAGCTAAGAATTTGGTCAATTGGAATAATGTAATTGGCCTAAAATAGGAGTAAAAGTGGGCAAGATCGCCGATATGTAAATACAGTGGACCTCGCATTCGAACGGCTCGGCAGTCGAACAAATCGTCATTAGTACAAGAAATTCGATATCGCATGCGAACAAATTATCGCGAGTCGAACGAATGCGTTCGTGACCTGTCCGCCCAGACGCTTGGGTGCCTCACTGCGCAGGCGTGAGAGCCTGTCCCGTTTTTACACTCGAGAGAACAATACCCTGCAGCTTCTCCAGACATTTCACACTTAATTATAATTTTTGGAGTTCATTAAGTGCGACTGTGAAATAAGCTACCATGGGTTCCAAGAAA
>WNWK01023823.1:15000-30546 GCA_009830355.1 Cherax destructor | reverse complement strand
CCTCTCACTTACCTACCTCCATTACCTCCTCCACTTACCTCCTCCACTTACCTCCCTACTTACCTCCTCTACTTACCTCCTCTACTTACCCCCTTCTCTTACCTCCACTTACCTCCTCTACTTACCTCTCTACTTACCTCCTCACTACCTTCTCCTTACCTCCTCTACCTCCTTCTCACTTACCTCCTCCACTTACCTCCTCCACTTACCTCCTCTACTTACCTCCTCCACTTACCTCCTCTACTTACCTCCTCTACTTACCTCCTCCACTTACCTCCTCCACTTACCTCCTCTACTTACCTCCTCTACTTACCTCCTCCACTTACCTCCTCTACTTACCTCCTCCACTTACCTCCTCTACTTACCTCCTCCACTTACCTCCTCCACTTACCTCCTCTACTTACCTCCTCCACTTACCTCCTCCACTTACCTCCTCTACTTACCTCCTCCACTTACCTCCTCCACTTACCACCTCTACTTACCTCCTCCACTTACCTCCCTCCTTACCTCCTCCACTTTACCTCCTCCTTACCTCCTCTACTTACCTCCTCACTTACCTCCTCCACTTACCTCCTCCACTTACCCCCCTCCCTTACCTCCTCTACTTACCTCCTCCACTTACCTCCTCCACTTACCTCCTCTACTTACCTCCTCCACTTACCTCCTCCACTTACCTCCTCTACTTACCTCCTCCACTTACCTCCTCTACTTACCTCCTCCACTTACCTCCTCCACTTACCTCCTCCACTTACCTCCTCTACTTACCTCCTCTACTTACCTCCTCCACTTACCTCCTCTACTTACCTCCTCTACTTACCTCCTCCACTTACCTCCTCCACTTACCTCCTCCACTTACCTCCTCCACTTACCTCCTCTACTTACCTTCTCCACTTACCTCCTCTACTTACCTCCTCCACTTACCTCCTCCACTTACCTCCTCTACTTACCTCCTCTACTTACCTCCTCTACTTACCTCCTCCACTTACCTCCTCCACTTACCTCCTCTACTTACCTCCTCTACTTACCTCCTCACTTCCTCTCCACTTACCTCTCACTTACCTCCTCCACTTACCTCCTCACTTACCTCCTCCACTTACCTCCTCCACTTACCTCCTCTACTTACCTCCTCACTTACCTCCTCTCCTTACCTCCCTCCACTTCACCTCCTCTACTTACCTCCTCTACTTACCTCCTCCACTTACCTCCTCCACTTACCTCCTCCACTTACCTCCTCCGCTTACCTCCTCCACTTACCTCCTCCACTTACCTCCTCCACTTACCTCCTCCACTTACCGACCAATGGTAGAAGTATTTTTTTTTATTTTTTTTCTATGATCAGGAGTTATATTGAGAAATTGGTCAAATTCGCTCTTGCAGACTGTTTGGGGTTTGTTGGTTATCCGCTTTATATATGGAGGGAGGGCGTTGAACAGTCGCTGTCCCTTAACACTTATTGAATTCTCTCTCAGTGTACTCATATTTCCACTGCTTTTTATATGAGGTATCCAGAACCGTCTGCTAAGCCTATTGTTTTCTTGAGTCTACCTACCTGGAGTCTACCGTGAGGGTATTCCGGGGATCAACGCCCCCGCGGGCCAGTCCACGACCACGCCTCGCGGTGGATCAGGGCTTGATCAACCAGGCTATTACTGCTGGCCGCACGTAGTCCAACATACGAACCACAGCCCGGCTGATCCGGCACCGATTTTAAGTATCTGTCCAGCTCCCTCTTGAAGGCAGCCAGGGGTCTATTGGTAATTCTCCTAATGCCTGGTGGGAGGCTACTGAAGTCTTGGGCCCCGGACACTTATTGTGTTTTCTCTTAGTGTACCTAAGAGGGTATGTTGCACCATCTGCCCAGTCTTTTGCTTTCATAGGGAGTGATTTCTGTACGCAGATTAGGGACCATTCCTTCTAGGATTTTCCAAGTGTAGATTATGATGTATCTCTCTCGCCTGCGTTCCAGTGAGTACAAGTCAAGTCCTTCCAAGTGTTCCCAGTAGTTAAGGTATTTGACGGAACTTATATGTGCAGTAAAGGTTCTCTGTACATTCTCTAGATCTTCAATTTCACCTGCTTTGAATGGAGATGTTAATGTACAGCAGTATTCCAGCTTAGAGAGAACAAGTGATTTAAAAAGGATCATCATTGGCGTCGCATCTCTTGTTTTGAACGTTCTCATTATCCCTCCTATCATTTTCCTCGCAGTGTGATGGTGACACTTTTGTGATTCTTGAAAGTGAGATCGTCAGACATTTCCACTCTCAGGTCCTTCACATTATTTTTTCGCTCAATTTTATGATTAGAGTTTGTAGTATACTCAGTTCTAACTATTTTCTCCTCCAGATTACCATAACTTAGTAGTTGCAATTTGTATTCATTGAACGTCATATTGTTTTCCGTTGCCCATTGGAAAACTTGGTTTATATTTTCTTCGAGGTTTACTGTGTCCTCAATAGATGACAGTCTCATACAGATCCTAGTGTCGTCTGCAAAGGATGACACTGTGCTATGTATTACATCTCTGTCTATGTCTGATATGAAGATGAGGAACAGGATGGAGGCGAGTACTGTGCCTTGTGGAACAGAGCTTTTCACTATGGCAGCTTCTGATTTAATTCTGTTTACCACTACATTTTGTATTCGATTTGTTCAGGATCCATCTCCCCACTTTGCCAGTTATCCCTTTAGCACGCATTTTGTGCGCTAATACATCTGATCGCACTTGTCAAAGGCTTTTGCAAAGTCTGTGAATATTACACCAGCATTCTGTTTTTCTTTCAGTGAATCTAAGACCATGTCATAGTGATCCAGTAGTTGCGAGAGGCAGGAGCGACTTGCTCTGAAACCATATTGCCCTGGATTGGGCAGTTTTTGGGAATCCAAGGGGTTTGTAATCATGCTTCTTAGTATTCTTTCAAAGATTTTTACGTTGTGGAACGTTAGAGCTATTGGTCTATAGTTCTTAGTTAATGCTTTGCTGCCATCTTTATGAAGTGGGGTTATATCCACTGTTTTTAGTGACTGTGGAATTTCACCCATGTCTAAGCTCCTCCATATTATTCTTAGGGCATATGAAAGGGATTTCTTGCAGTTCTACAAGAACACAGGGTTCCACGAGTCTGTTCCTGGAGCTGAGTGCATGGGCATGTTGTCAATGGCTTTCTTAAAGACTGACGGAGTTAGAGTAATGTCAGAAATTTGGCATTCATTAATTGAGTTTTGAGGCTCATTCATGAAAAAATGATTTGGATTGTCGACCTTTAGACTGATTAGCGGTTCACTAAACACAGAGTCGCATTGGGATTTCAGAATCTCACTCATTTCTTTGTTGTCATCTAAGTCCCATCTTGTCTGAGCAAGGGCCCGATACTAGATGTGTTTTTTGCCTTTTTTTTTTTTGCATATGGAAAGAAATATTTCAATTTTCTTTCAATTTCACTAATCGCTTTTAGCTCCTGTCTCTCCTGGATCCCGTATGAATAATTTTACTTTAGTTCGATACTTTCCACTTCCCTGGTCTTCGCTTCCTTCCGTGTATCTAATAATCTAGCGTTTTTGAGGAGCTCAGTGATTCTTCATCTTCTTCTGTAGAAGGAGCATCTTTCTCTCCCCAGTTTACTTCTTCTCTTTTCTTTCTTAGGGGAATATGCCTTGAACATACTTCAGCTGCCAGAAAGTTTATCCTTTCAAGGCACTGGTTGGGAGCCATGTTATTTAAGATATCTTTCCAACATGTTTCATTTAAGACATGGTTCACCTGATCCCAGTTGATATTTCTTGTTGAAATTGCATTTGGTGAAGACACCTTCACAGCTTCGTGCATTTTGCTGATCAGGACCCCTGTGCATTTAAGTCTGAACTTCGATTAGACTGTGATAGGAATTAGTGTTTTTTTATATGGTTATGTTTCTTACCAGGTCCTCATTATTTGTAAAGATAAGGTCAAGTGTGTTTTTCAGTCTTGTTGGCTCCACTATCTGCTGACTTAAGGTGTGTTTATAGTATAGATTCAGTAGCTCATGTGTGTGTGACTTTTCATCTGCGCTGCCACCAGGGATTGTTTCTGCTATAACATTATTTGCTACAGTCTTCCATCTTGTATGCCTTAGGTTGAAATCACCAAGCAGTAAGATGTTTGGGCATGGAGTTGGAAGGCTTTCCAGACAGTAATCAATTTTCAGTAGCTGTTCCTTGAACTGTTGGGAGGTTGCATCTGGTGGCTTATATACAACCACGATGGCTAGGTTTTGATTCTCGATCTTTATTGTTAGAACTTCAACTACATCATTTGTGGTGTTCAGCATCTCTGTGCAGATGAGTGACTCGTTGACATACAGGCCAACCTCCCCTTGTTGAGTGTTTTTTCTATCGCATCTAGAAAGGTTGTACCCATTTATCCATATTTCGATGTCAAAGTGATCTTTTGCGTGGGTCTCTGTGAAGGCTGCAAACATAGCATTTGACTCCTCTACTAATGAAAGGTATTTTGTTGTTGGCGGATGGCTTAAGACCCAGTATATTAGCTTATATAAACGAGGTCGTATTCTGTGTTTGTTGGGGGATTTTGTTGTTGGCATCAGTAGTTGTGGTTCTTGAGTGCCATGGGGAAGGGCACTGGCTGTGCCTCCGGTCTAACAAGGCTCCAAGGTGGTGGACTATTTTTATTATTTCCTTCCATTTTCTTTCTTCGTTTCTTGCCACTAAAAAATCACTTGGAGTGGGGTTGTAGTAACTACTATGGTTTGTTTTATGGGGTCTGTACCTCCTGGTCCCCTTTAGATGGCATGCAGGGCAGCTGGTGTTGTAGCACTGTTTTTGGAGGACTGAAGAGTGGCACATTTCAGGGTGAAAGAATTTGCGGGAGGTCCCGATATTTTTTGGGATGCTCAAAATTTCACGTCCCATTTGTTTTTCCTGATATGCCATGCTTACAAATGCCCCAAGCATAAAATTTGCACCATTTTGCTTTTGGTTGGGTAGAATTTGTCGTAGGTGTGTTCTCAATTTGAGCAGGTTCTAGGACTGCGCTGCAATCCTCAGCAGCCAAGCCAGAGCCATCCCCTCCTGTTTCCAGGGACTAGCACTTTCCCTAGAAGAAGACTCCTCCTCCACTACATCTGTAATGTGGGCTATGGTCTTGTGCAATGGTGGTTGTATATTTAAGGTTTTAGTTGTGGTTGTGGTAGAGTCCCTAGCAGAGTCTGGACTAGCACTAAGGCTGAGAGCTGAGTCAGAGTCAGCACTATTGCTGACTGTGGGCCGAGTCCGGAGTAGCGCTAGGGCTGGAGGATGGGTCTGGATTAGCACTATGAGTGGGGCTTGGGCTAGCTGACATTTTTGTTTACAGTATTTTTTTCAGTGGGCGATTATTTAATTTTGAGTCATCTGTTGTGGTATGGGCATTCTGCATTTTTAGGTTCATTCCTCCTATCCCTCCCGTCCATGTTTTGTATATCCAGGGTAGACTGTCCAAAAGTTCCTCTTTATTTTCTTGCTTATTTTTATTATTTATTACCCTCCTGAGTACCTTCCTCATAGCTATCCATAGTTCTATATCTTTATTGCAAAACCAGGAGCACCTTGCTAGTTGGATGTCATTTTTTGAGGCAGTGTTTATTCTTGCACAAGAGATATGATGCTTGGAAAAGCACAGATTGCATCTGATACTGGATTTTCCTCCAAGGATTTTTTTACATGTAGTTTTTTGCCATTGCTTTATTACCACTTTTGTGAAGTGTGGCAATGTCAGTGGTTTTTAATGACTGAAAGATAACTCCAGTGTCTACGATTCTACTACAAGGAATATTTAAGGCACATGATAAGGGTTTCATGCAATTCTTGATGAATATCGAGTTCCACGAGTCTGGGCCTGAGTTGGAGTGCATGGGCATGTGATCGAATTCAAGTGGAGTTTGGGTTATATCTCCTCTAATTTTAGGCCCGATACTAGATGTTGTTTTCAACCTGGATTTTGCGTATGAGAAGTATTTTGGATTTCTCTCAGTTTCACTTATGACTTTTAGTACCCTCTTACTCTCCTGGACTTTATACGATGTATTCAATTTGAACTCAACAATTCCTAATTTTCTAGCCTGTGGCGCTTTTCGTTTCTCGGAGAGTCCACTGCCTTTGAGGAGCTCTGTTATTCGCCGTCTTCTCCTATGGGGACAGGCCTCTCTCTTTCCAGCCTGCACCTTCTCCTTCGTAACGGTGTGTCTGGAACATAGTTCTGGTGCTTCTGAGCTCATCTTCTCGATATACTGAAGTAGGTCATAGTTTATCATATTGTCTTCCCAGCAAATTTCAGTAAACTCACGATTTATTAGCTCTCAGTTGATGTCCTTGTTGTTACAGTTAAATGTGTTCTTCATGGTTAAGAATGTTTTGCTGATTATGACCAGTGGGTAAGCATGTTTGAACTTGTATTAAGTTATGTTCTGAGTTTACTGTTTTCGATACTATAATGTTCCTATCCAGGTCTTCATTATTAGTGAATATAAGGTCTAAGGTATTTTCTAGACTAGTCGGTTCTGCTATTTGCTGGCTTAATGCGAATTTGTTGCTAAGTCTTGGCCAGCTCCTGGGATTCTCTCTGCTATTACAGTCTTTGCTACTTTCTTCCATTTTAGGTGTCTTAAATTAAAGACTCTAAGCAATAACATATTTGGAGCTGGGTTTTGTAGGTCTTCAAATCAGTTCTGAATTTTCAATAGTTATTCTTTGAACTGCTGGGAAGTTGCATCTGGTGGTTTATACAGTTACAATAACTAGATTTAGACTTTCAATTCTAGCCACCAGGACCTCCACCACATCAAGAGCATATGATGTGACGCTGTGCGTCGCTGAGCTGGGGAACGTTTCTGCTGGCTTCAATATCTGTCTCTGGTGACGCGCCACTGGCTTCGTTTCCAGTCCAGGATAGTTCCTAGGTGGTGGTATATTCTTACCATTTCTAGTACCTAGTATAGTGATCACAGAGGTAACACACTACAGAGCAATAGACAGGTGATTATAAATAAGTTACGTGCAAGAGCTTGAGTGACCGACTACTTCCTACCAAGGGTGGCTGACTGACTACCTCAAAACCACTTGTGGTGTCTCCAGTGTTGTATTCTCCTCTGTGCGACAGATAAGCTTGTCTGTGAAGGCGAAAAGTTTCAGCAAAAAATACGCCCATCTGTTGCACATATGTCTTCTTCATTAACGAACAGGTCTTCTGGT
This sequence comes from Cherax destructor, assembly GCA_009830355.1. Classification (NCBI taxonomy): domain Eukaryota; kingdom Metazoa; phylum Arthropoda; class Malacostraca; order Decapoda; family Parastacidae; genus Cherax; species Cherax destructor. The sequence goes on along the minus strand of WNWK01023823.1, from coordinate 23,322 downwards.
GTAGTCTTAGTTGCTAGCAATGAGCTAATATTCAACTCTGCAGCGAAAAGAAGCTCGAAATTTCACTTACGCAATTAATTATTCTCTTGAATATTTACATGTTTGATGAGGAACAGGTAAATTATTCAAGTTTTTAACCATAAACCTCACGAAAGAAATCCTTAGTATCGTGACCTCACGCATTTTCAATTTTACACTAAAAAAAATTCAGGAAACTCAACGTTTGAACTTTACTTAGCTCATTTTTTCCTACTAATACGAACACAGGTACACTACGAAAGGTGTGTAGTACCTGGCCATAAACCAGATCCCCAGGGAAGGAATAAACCACCATGATAAAGCAAAAAACGAACACCAAGAGTAGGTTTTATGGTACCATTATATTCCCTCCACCAATATTTACGATATATACAGAATGCAGTAGAGCAGCAAAATGAGTGAGATACCAAAGCGGTTTTATTCAATGCAACTGGTTTACAACTCACCTGCAACTGGTTTACAACTCAACTGCAACTGGTTTACAACTCAACTGCAACTGGTTTATAACAACTCATCAATTTAACTGGAATCAACATCTCACCCAGTTGGTCGATGGATAAATCTGAGTGAATTAACGTGACTGGTGGCCCCTACAGCCACATCGACCTAGCTGCCAGTTTAGCTGGAACAGAGTGAGTGCAAGAAGTGGCTGTGTGATGAAAGCCAAATAAATTGTAACGGATCCGGAGTACACCACACTTATGTAGTAATAATAATACATTAGGAAGATATCATTGTAAAAATTATTAACTCTGAGTGGCAGACACTCTATTATAATAGTAACTCTGGCCCACATTGAAAGTTTAGTTAAAGTTAGTCGCTCTAACTCACAGCAGACCATTGTAAAAGACAGTCAGTTTAACTTAGAGCGACACCGATGATTAAGTTTTCTTCAGAGACTAATCCTACGTTCATGAGTTGACCGATTACTAAAATGGGCGTTTTGGGACAGTAGGTTGCGAGAGAGAAATGTTTTAAGATTGATGAATGAAGAGGCAAGTTATCACCAAGATTTCCCTTTCACATTTTAGCATCATGCTATATAGAAAAACTTTCGTGTAGTCTTCAAATAACCCTCACGTAGTCTTCGACAAAGACACTGCAAAGGCTATGTGAAAATATCACAAATTTTGGGAGAAGACTCGGTAAATACTATACGAAGATTATGCGAAGATTCTGTGAAAGCTACACAAAGACTCCATGAATATTACAGTAAGACTTTGTGCAAACAATGCGAAGACTACGCGAAGGCTGTATGAAGACTACGCGAAGACTGTATGAAGACTACGCGAAGACTGTACGAAGACTACGCGAAGGCTGTATGAAGACTACGCGAAGACTGTATGAAGACTACGCGAAGACTGTACGAAGACTACGCGAAGGCTGTACGAAGACTACGCGAAGACTGTATGAAGACTACGCGAAGGCTGTACGAAGACTACGCGAAGACTGTATGAAGACTACGCGAAGGCTGTACGAAGACTACGCGAAGGTTGTACGAAGACTACACGAAGACTGTATGAAGACTACGCGAAGGCTGTATGAAGACTACGCGAAGACTGTATGAAGACTACGCGAAGGCTGTACGAATACTACGCGAAGACTGTATGAAGACTACGCGAAGGCTGTACGAATACTACGCGAAGACTGTAGGAAGACTACGCGAAGGCTGTATGAAGACTACGCGAAGACTGTATGAAGACTACGCGAAGGCTGTATGAAGACTACGCGAAGACTGTATGAAGACTACGCGAAGGCTGTACGAATACTACGCGAAGACTGTATGAAGACTACGCGAAGGCTGTACGAAGACTACGCGAAGGCTGTACGAAGACTACACGAAGACTGTATGAAGACTACGCGAAGGCTGTATGAAGACTACGCGAAGACTGTATGAAGACTACGCGAAGGCTGTACGAATACTACGCGAAGGCTTTTCGAAGACTATCAGAAGGTTTTTCTAGACAGTCAAATATTGAAACGTGAAGAAGAAATCTTTGAGAATCTTTGCCTCTTTTGTATTTAGTATTTACGTAATGTATTCTCCCTAGCAATCTATTGTCATAAGACAATAGATTGCGAGGGTCGGTCAACTCATTAACATTAGACTAGTCTCTGAAAAGAATAATCATCGGCGTTGTTCTGAGCTAAACTGACTGTGTTTTACAATGGTGTGTCTGTGAGCCAGAGTGACTACCTTTTACAATGGTGTGTCTGTGAGCCCGAGTGACTACCTTTTACAGTAGTGTCACTGTGAGCCAGAGTGACTACCTTTTACAGTAGTGTCACTGTGAGCCAGAGTGACTACCTTTTACAGTAGTGTCACTGTGAGCCAGAGTGACTACCTTTTACAGTAGTGTCACTGTGAGTAAGAGTGACTAGTTTAACAGTAGTGTCTCTGTGGGCCAGAGTGTCTAGCTTTAACATTGGTGCCTCTGTGGGCCAGTATAACTAACTTATAAATTTGGTGTCTGTGAACTAGAGAAACTATTACAATGATGTTTCTGTAGGCCAGAGTAATTATTTTTACACTGGTGTCATCCTGTGTGATTGCTTGGAAAAAAAATAGTTCAGTAAATCTCAAACTCTGAGTGCAAAACTTAAAATAATTATTTTTGCAAGGTGCATTGTGTTTTCTAAAGTGACCTGAAATTGTGTTTTTATGAAATTTTGGCTGCGTTTAGTTAGTTAAGGTAAGTGAATTATTTTTGTAATTCTGTTATGGAGTTAATTGTTCAGGAAATTATATTTCCTGGCCTGCATTCATTATAAGTATTTGTGATGTTATGATGATATTATTGAAAGATATAAATTAAACCTATTGCTAATAGTATTAATACCACTACTACTACTACTACGACTTCTACAACTACTACTACTACTACGACTTCTACAACAACTACTACTACTACTACTACTACTACTACTATTAGCAATAATAATAATAATAATAATAATAATAATAATCATAATAATAACAATAATAATACAATTAAATAATAAGAATAATGAAAATAATCAAGAAAGGAAATGATACTCTTGAAAGAATAATAAGAGTAATATTTATAATTCATATAAATATAAAATTATTATACGTTATTAATAGGCCTACAGGTGGATCAAGGCCTGATCAACAAGGTTGTTACTGCTGGATGTACGCAATCCATCGTACAAACCACAGCTCAGCTGGTCAGGTACTAACTTTAGGAATGTATCCAGTTCCCTCTTGAAGTCAGCTAGAGATCTATTAGTAATATCCATTATGTATGATGGGAGACTATCGAACAGTCTTGGGCCCCAGACACTTACTGTGTTTTCTCTTAGTGTAAACACGGCGCCCTTGCTCTTCATTAGGGTATATTGTACCGTCTGCCGATTTCGGGCCAGTCCCTCTAGCATGTTCCAGGGGTAAATTATGATGCTTCTTTCCTGCCTGCGTTCCAAGGAGCACAGATCAAGGGACTTCAAACGTTCCCAGTAATTAAGGTGCTTGACTGTACGCACATGTGCGGTGAAGGTCCTTTATACGTTCTCCAGATCTGCAATATCGCTTACCTTGAAAGAAGCTGTTGGTGTACAAAGTATTCTAGTCTATAAAGAACCAGTGACTTAAAGAGGACCATTATTAGCTTGGCATCCAATGTTTTGTAGGTTCTCATTATCCATTCTATTATTTTCCTCGTAGTTGTGATAATTGTGATAATGACACTGTTGTAGTCCTTGAAGGTGAGATCCTCTGACATTATCATTCCCAGGTCCTTCACGTTAGTTTCTCGCTCTGTTGTGTGGTTAGTAGTTTTATCATGTTCACCGTCATCATTTTTCTTATTCGACTAATTCTTTGTTATTGCTATTTCACCAGAATTCCCACTCGATACTTGGGCCGCCCACCTGGGCCTTCCACCTGGGTCTCCCCCCTGGGCCGCCCACCTGGGCCACCCTCTTGTTCCCCCACCTGGGCCACCCACTTAGGCCACCCACCTGGGTCGCCCACCTGGGTCGCCCACCTGGGCCAAACACCTGGGTCGCCCACCTAGGCCACCCACCTGGGTCACCCACCTGGGCCATCCACCTTGGGTCGCTCCCCGGGGTCATCCACCTGGGTCTCCCACCTGGGCTTCTAAATGAGGGGAAACAAAAAGATGTGTAGTGGTTCAGCTGACACAAAGGGAGTTTCTTTTTTATTTATTTAGCAAACTTGGACACATCAGAAATAAGCTGCTGCCCTATTCTGTCTGATAGTCACACAGGGGAAGAACTATTCTGTCTGATAGTCACACAGGGGAAGAACTATTCTGTCTGATAGTCACACAGGGGAAGAACTATTCTGTCTGATATTCACACAGGGGAAGAACTATTCTGTCTGATAGTCACACAGGGGAAGAACTATTCTGTCTGATAGTCACACAGGGGAAGAACTATTCTGTCTGATAGTCACACAGGGGAAGAACTATTCTGTCTGATAGTCACACAGGGAAGAACTATTCTGTCTGATAGTCACACAGGGGAAGAACTATTCTGTCTGATAGTCACACAGGGGAAGAACTATTCTGTCTGATAGTCACACAGGGGAAGAACTATTCTGTCTGATAGTCACACAGGGGAAGAACTAGCCTTGTTTCCGTCACCCAGGATTGGTGGCTCATATAAGGTGCTGCTAGCCTGAGCTGGGAGACTTCAGTAAGGCGGTGAAGATACCGTCAAGTATTTCATTAAAGGGTTAGCAGCTATGGGGGAGCTTCAGAAGTGTCGTTCCAGCTCAGCTGGAGTTACTGTTACCTGGAAATTACCATCGCTAAGGATAGCCTATCACTTGCCTAGGAAAACTGGAATTTTTATAATGATATCTCCATAATCTGGGTGTGGGGGAGCTATAGGAATTATATATATAGGAGACAGGAAAGAGAGAGGGGAGAGAGAGAGGGAACGAAATTTAGATGACAATATATTTAATTCTAAACATATATTAGTGTATTACTATTAATAGTTATTAAATGCCTAAGAATATACAGTATAATGGCACTAGCCTCATGACAAGTCTTTTTTTAATTGTTACTATCATTATCAAAGATGTATACGTCACACCATCAATGAGCTGCTTCACTATTCTTTGTGACAGTTATATACATGCACAGTTAGTTGAGTATTTGAATATATATAGTTACACACACGTCTACATACATGTTTCCCTGTTACATTCCCTCACAGAGGATGGGGCTCATACAGTGTCGAAACCCGTTAGCCTGAGATGACACATTCACTCTGGATTGGCAGTTCTCTGGAAACCGTTCTTCCAGTTTAGTCACTCAGATTGGTTATTCTATTAGGTCTAAAGAAAACTAATAAAAATAGCTTCAAGGGGAAACGAGACACCCGATTAACAGAAATAGACAACAAAAACAGAAGCCAAATTTGTAATGCCATTCACCGAGGTGTTGACGGAACAGCTAAATAGCAACTGAATTTGCGTTGTTCTACCCTAATAAAACTGAAAACTTTTTCTTGATACTACAGAAACTTTTTTAGCATGGAGGCACTAGAAATATACCAAATCTTTCGAATACATAGGCTTAATAAGCCGCAGTTTAGATATTAGAAAAGCTGAAGATCTGTGAGATGAGGCCAAGAAAATTTGGCAATCTTTTAACTTGTGAAGACTTCATTTCTACAGAAGGAAAAACCACAGCCTTGACTGACCAACAAGTAATCTTCAGCATTTTCAAAGGCCATTGGAAATCTGGTGTATTTACAAAAATTGTGTCAAGCAAGCACATTCTAGCACCAAATATGAAAGAGATTTCCTACACAAATAGATTGATATGTTGCCCAGAAATACATACTAATCCAGAATTACCTGTCCTCACCCTGAGATACCATACAAACTGCAGCTAAGTGGAACGCTACTCCTCAAAGTCTGTTTGACCTCCATTCTTTAATATTGTTTTTAATTTTGTCGTATCTGCCGAAGAGGACGTCAGACATTATCTGATTGTTCCTTGGAAAAAGTAAGAACGCACACATGAACGTTAAGGTCAGTAATAAAACAATCTCATAAATCCACAAAAATCAAACAAAATCATAAAATGACTAAACACTCAGTAGACAACAATATGGTTGAAAAGTAATTATGGTGAGGATAGAGTTCTATTTCACAGAAACTGTTCGTACTGGAGCAAAACTAAGTTCACATTTGAATTCAGCGTCCCAAAAAAATCTAGAAACACGTATTTATATAAACGTGAACTAAACCCTTCGTTGACCAATGTAATTAAAGTCTTAATGGCATTTTTATTGATAAAGTTAATCAAAAATATGAAAATGCAGAAATATTTAGAAATAAACAATTCTTTAAAAGCTCCTAATTAAAATGTTTAATAATAACATTAAGAAACGGTAAATCTTTTAATTTTCTTTTTCCACAGCGAATACAATACTTTGCTTGAACTAATATCATTAAAAAATAATAACGTATCATCATTTTGTTAACACACCTGCCGTCTCCCACCTAGGTAGGGTGACCTAGAAAAGAAGAAACACGTTCACTATTATTCATCCATTTGCTGTCTTGGCAGAGGCGCGGTGACATCACAGTTCAGATGATCCTCCTTTAGAGAACAGGCACTGTACTTCCCACATCCATGACTCACGTTCAACTAACCAATATTCCTGAATCCCTTCATAAATTTTACCTTACTCACGCTCCAATAGGACGTCAGATCACAAAAAGTCTTTTGTCTCCACTCCCTCCGATATAAGACGCTCACATATGCCTGTTGGATGTTAAAGCCCATGGACCCAAAACCTTCACTCCCCTCCCTCTAACCTTCCTGGGAAGACTTCCTATCTCTGTTTCCCTCCACTCGAGATTTATATGCCCTACTAGTCATCCTGCTTTGTTCCATCCTCTCTAAGTGACCAAGCCACCTCAATAATTTCTCATCAGACTCCTGAATAATGTTTTTGGTAACCCCACAATTTCTTGTCTCCAAATTACGAATTCTCTGCATGATGTTCACACCATATATTGCTCTCAGACATTCGTAAATAAATAGAAAAATCAAAAGATTTGAATGAAAGTTAAATATATCCTTTAGATATTTATTGACATATTTATAAATAGCCGGGTAATTATATTGATAAATTTTGGGGAAAATATATTTGTAAATGAATTAAAATGCAAATTTATTCATAAAAGGGAAATAGATTTATACAATGTTGAATATGTTGCCAAGTAGATCAGTAAGTATATTTCTTGAATGATATACCGAGTGACTGATAAACTAATTCCTAACTATGTATTGTAAATAAGTAAGTTAAATATATTCATATTTTCACTATAATTAGAATGGTAAATTTATTTGTGCACAATGGATTGAATGAAATCAAAACTGCTAAGTAAATTGATAGATAAGAGAGTCTTAGGTTAAAAACACCCGGCGATTCCCATGCCAAGTTTACAAACACCTGCAGAAAATCTTGCAACAATACGTGATCCCAGGAAATTATTCATCAACACTGGAAGCCTGGGAAAATAACATGCGACCCACGATACAGTTTGATCAGCACGTGAAACCATGAAAAATTCCAGGTGATTTAGAGCACTAGGTCAGCAAGATATGTGGAGCAACAAACACACAAACACGCCCGCACACACACACACACACACACACACACACAACAGTGACAGGATGTTCCAGAGAGGGAACACAGAAACAAGGGGACACAACTGGAAGCTGAATACTCAGATGAGCCAAAGGGATGTTAGGAAGTATTTCTTCAGCCACAGAGTAGTCAGGAAGTGGAATAGTCTAGAGAAAGATATAGTGGAGGCAGGAACCGTACATAGTTTTAAGACAAGGTATGATAAAGCTCATGGAGCAGGGAGAGCAGAGACCCAGTAGCGGACAGCGAAGAGGCGGGGCCAGGAGCTGAGTTTCGACCCCTGCAACCACAATTAGGTGAGTACAATTAGGTGAGTACACAAACACGTCCGCACACACACACACACACACACACACACACACACACACACATACACACACACAAACACGCCAGCACACACACGTCAATAAATTAGAGAAAGTGCAAAGGTTTGCAACAAGACTAGTCCCAGAGCTAAGGGGATTGTCCTACGAAGAAAGGTTAAGGGAAATCGGCCTGACGACACTAGAGGACAGGAGGGTTAGGGGAGACATGATAACGACATATAAAATACTGCGAGGAATAGATAAGGTGGACAGAGACAAGATGTTCCAGAGAGGGGACACAGAAACAGGAAGTGGA
>WNWK01023823.1:0-10000 GCA_009830355.1 Cherax destructor | reverse complement strand
AATGACCCGCAACTGGAGCTTTTGGTCATCTAACCGAGACCTTCCGCTGGCTTACTGGTCCGCCCCCTTTAAAAATTAAGGTTATAATTATAAGAGGGGGATTGTTGTTGTTGTTGTTGATTCGCCGGTACTCTCCCGGCCCGGGTCTTTTCCATATGGTGACCCATCCTTGGCTCCCTGTTGTGGGAGTGTCTTGAGACCTATGTCTCCCATGGGAGGTACTTGTACCTCCTCCTCGTTGGGACCAACTGTCCTCAGGCCTAGCCACGTTCCCCGCCCTCACGGGGCTTGTAGGGAGAAGCTAGGCCTCTCTGGTCTGCCATTTCCCCCCCCAGGGGGGCTAATGGGAACGGCAGTCTTGCGAGCTGCAGTTGGAAGCAAGCTCTGGCTCGGGCACCTACCCTACCCTAGAAGGGCTGGGCATGGTGTCCTCTCTAAGAGGGGAAGAAACCATATTTCTTTTACGCAAACAATATAATGTGAAGTAAAGGTCGCAGGATACATATATGCAAAAAAAAAAAAAAATTACAGAGCGACAGAAAGAGAAGAAAGAACCAAACGCAAGTAAAATAAGCTCAATAAACGTCCACAACGAAAAAAGAAAAGGTCGACTTGATACCAGAGAAGAAAAGAGATAATTCAGGAGGAACCAAAAAAAATATTTTAGAGCTAAAATGGAGAATGTCAACACTGAGCGAAGTGACTGTGAAAAGAGAAAACATTTAAGGGAGATAGACAACGGGCAAAGTATACAAGGTGACTAAAACAATACCACATCTAGCAAGGTCGTCTGGAGTGATCTTGTGGTATCAAGACCTCGAGGAATAAATGTCACAATAAAATTTTCACAATGAGTATGTCATTTGTTTCATGTAAAACTCAACTTAGCAAATTTTAAATCAAACTTAGCAAGTTTGATTTGAGACTTGATCATTTATGTGTTTCTATAAAAATGTAACATAAGTTCTTTTATTTATACGTATATCATAACTAAAACTTTAAAGAGGCACCAAATTTCCACCGTCTTCCAATAACATGTTCATTTTTCCACTATAATCTACCTTGTTCATAATTACTATCGCATTTGCTTTGTCTGTTTCGTAAGGTGAAGTCTAAGATCTTTCCATAATTCATGGTATAACTTAACAAATCTTTGAGGATAATTGTGTTGTATAGTTGGTGCCGTAGGTGGTTCGTACGTTGGACTACGTGTGGCCAGCAGTAGCAGCCTGGTTGATCAGGCCCTGATCCACCGGGATGCCTGGTCATGGACCGGCCCGTGGGGCGTTGATCCTCGAAATACATAAGAACATAAGAAAACACTGCAGCAGGCCTACTGGCCCATGCGAGGCAGTTCCAAGTCGCCTACCGGCTTGTGCCACTGACCCAACCTAGTCAGTTCTAGGTCACATCCACTTAAGGAAGGAGCACGGCATGAGACCTACTAACACAAGCTAGTCAAGTCCAACTCACACCCATCCACACCCACTTATATATTTATCTAACCTATTTTTAAAACTACACAACGTTTTAGTTTCTAAACCAGGTATACATGGGCTTGGGATACCATGGGCTTGGGATACCAAGCCCATGTTGACACTTTTCAGGTCGCTTGTTCTATCTAGGCTGGAATATTGCTGCACACTAACTGCACCTTTCAAGGCAGGTGAAATTGCTGACCTAGAAAATGTGCAGAGAACCTTCACGGCACACATAACTGCGATAAACCACCTCAATTACTGGGAACGCTTGAAGTTCCTAAACTTGTACTCCCTAGAACGCAGGCGGGAGAGATACATTATTATATACACGTGGAAAATTCTCGAGGGATTAGTACCAAACTTGCACACGAGAGTCACTCCCTACGAAAGCAAGAGACTCGGCAGACGATGTAACATCCCCCCAATGAAAAGCAGGGGTGCCACTAGCACGTTGAGGGACAACACAATAAGTGTCAGGGGCCCAAGACCGTTCAACTGCCTCCCAGCATACATCAGGGGGATTACCAACAAACCCTTGGCTGTCTTCAAGCGGGCACTGGACAGGCACCTAAAGTCGGTACCTGACCAGTCAGGCTGTGGTTCGTACGTTGGACTGCGTGCGGCCAGCAGTAACAGCCTGGTTGATCAGGCTCTGATCCAACATGAGGCCTGGTCACAGACCGGGTCGCAGGGGCGTTGACTCCTGGAACTCTCTCCAGGTATACTCCAGGTATACTCGGGAGTTTGTTCCACTCATCCACAATTCTATTTCCAAACCAGTACTTTCCTATAACCTTCCTGAATCTGAATTTTTTCAACTTGAAACCATTGCTGCGATTCCTGTCTTAACTAAATATGTTTAGCACGTTATTTACATCCCCTTTATTTATTCATATTTTCCATTTATACACCTCAATCATATTCCCCCAAATTCTACGCCTTTCTAGAGAGTGCAGATTCAGGGCTCTCAGTCTATCCTCATAGGGAAGATTTCTGATACATGGGATCAACTTTGTCATCCTCTGTACGTTTTCCAGAGCATTTATATCCATTCTGTAATACGGTGACCAGAACTGTTCAGCATAATCTAAATGAGGCCTAACCAAGGATATACAGAGTTGAAGAACAACCTGAGGACTTCCATTATTTATACTTCTTGATATGAAGCCAAGGATTCTGTTAGCTTTATTGCGAACACTGATGCACTGTTGTCTTGGTTTCAGATTACTGTTAACCAGAAGTCCTAAATCCTTCTCGAAATCACAAGTATTAAGATCTACATTATTCAGTTTATATGTAGCATGGTTATTGTCCTGCCCAACATTTAGAACTTTGCATTTGTCTATATTAAATTGCATCTGCCACTTCTCCGACCATTGCATTAGTCTATTCAAATCATCCTGGAGTGCTCTAATGCCCTCATTACCTGGAGTATACCAGGAGAGAGTTCCGGGGGTCAACGCCCCCGTGGCCCGGTTTGTGACCAGGCCGCATGGTGGACCAGGGCGTGATGAAACAGGCTGTTACTGCTAGAATTGGACGACCTCTTTTGGTGTCGCTATTTATTCCCTAATCTATGTCGTTTAGGTAAATTGTGAACAAGGGGCCCAACACTGACCCCTGTGGAACACCGCTTGTGACGTGTCCCCAACTCTGATTTCTCTCCATTTATGCAAACTCTGCTGCCTATTTGTCAACCACTCCTCTACCAGGAAAAAAATTCTCCTATTCCGTGTGCCTTAAGTTTCCTCAATAGCCTCCGATGCGGAACTCTATCGAAAGCCTTACTGAAGTCCATATACAAAATATCATATTCATTGCCATGATCTACCTCCTCAAATAGTTAGTAAATTCGTAAGGCAGGAACGCCCCTTTGCAAAACCGTGCTGAGATTTATTAATCATTTTATGCCTTTCAAGATGGCTACGAATTGCCTCGGCAATTATTGATTAAATAAATTTTCCCCCTATGGAGGTAAGGCTTATTGGTCTATAGTTCGAAGCTACGGACCTGTCTCCTGCTTCGTAAATAGGTAATACATTTGCCATTTTCCACTTGTCTGGCACCATACTAGTTTGTAGTGATATGTTTAAAAGATTAGCCAAAGGTTTGCTAAGCTCCTCTTTACATTCCTTTTAAACCCTTGCAAACAGTTCATCAGGGCCTGGGGATTTGTTAGGTTTTAATTTCTCTATTTGTCTGAGGACCATGTCACTAGTTACCCCAATCGTGCATAGTTTATTATCGTCCTGTTCTACAAAATTTATTATTTCTGGAATTTCTCTAGTATCTTACTGAGTAAAAACTGAAAGAGAAGTAACTGTTGAACATTTCACACATTTCCTTATCACTGTCAGTGATCTGACCTGAGTTACTTTTGAGTGGGCCTATTCTTACTTATGTATACTTTAAAGAACCAGTTTGGGTTAGTCTTCGAATCCCTTGCGACTTTAGCCTCATAATCCATTTTTGTTTTTCTTATTCCTTTTTTTATTTCTCTCTTTAATTGAATATATTGATTTCTTAACTGCCCATCCCCTCCAGGTAGACAGTGGTACTTACGTGCCCCTTAAAGATGGGTCCAGTGATATTCCTGACGAATTGACGACAACAGTAATAATAAAAATTTTAGAATGCAAAAAAGGAGAAGAGAGAAACCTGTTGTTTCTCTTGGGTGCTAAAGTTATTTGCATCTGCCGACTTGTACAGTTTGAATATTCTGGAAAATATTAAGAGTCCGGCATTTCTACACTTGAGCTCTAAAATAACCACAGACATCATCAAAAAGAACCACACAAAAATATGCATAAACACACACAAAGAATAATATGCCATATATCGTTTATGACGATAACTATTACATCTCTCTCTCTCTCTCTCTCTCTCTATATATATATATATATATATATATATATATATATATATATATATATATATATATATATATATATATATATATATATATATATATATATAAATGGGATTAAGTCAGGAGTATCTGAGAGAGTTAGAGCTAAGGAAGGGGTAGCAATAATGTTGAAGGACCAGTTATGGAAGGAGAAGAGGGAATATAAATGTGTAAATTCAAGGATTATGTGAATTAAAATAAGGGTCGGATGCGAAAAGTGGGTTATAATAAGCGTGTATGCACCTGGAGAAGAGATGAGTGTAGAGGAGAGAGAGAGATTTTGGGAGATGTTAAGCGAATGTATGGGAACCTTTGAACCAAGTGAGAGAGTAATTGTAGTAGGGGACCTAAATGCTAAAGTAGGAGAATCATGTAGAGAGGGTGTGGTAGGTAAGTTTGGGGTGCCAGGTGTAAATGAAAATGGGAGCCCTTTGATTGAACTTTGTATAGAAAGGGGTTTAGTTATAGGTAATACATATTTTAAGAAAAAGAGGATAAATAAGTATACAAGATATGATGTAGGGCGTAATGACAGTAGTTTGTTGGACTATGTATTGGTAGATAAAAGACTGTTGAGTAGACTTCAAGATGTACATGTTTATAGAGGGGCCACAGATATATCAGATCACTTTTTAGTTGTAGCTAAAGTGGGAGTAAAAGGTAGATGGGATACAAGGAAAATAGAAGCAGTAAGTAAGAGAGAGGTGAAGGTTTGTAAACTAAAAGAGGAGGCAGTTAGGGTAAGATATAAACAACTATTGGAGGATAGATGGGCTAGTGAGAGTGTAGGCAATGGGGTCGAAGATGTATGGAGTAGGTTAAAGAATGTAGTGTTAGAGTGTTCAGCAGAAATTTGTGGTTACAGGAAAGTGGGTGCGGGAGGGAAGAAGAGCGATTGGTGGAATGATGATGTAAAGAGAGTACTAAGGGAGAAAAAGTTAGCATATGAGTGTTTTTTACAAAGTAGAAGTGATGCAAGGAGGGAAGAGTATATGAAGAAAAAAAGAGAGGTTAAGAGAGTGGTCAAGCAAGGTAAAAAGAGAGCAAATGAGAGAATGGGTGAGATGTTATCAACAAATTTTGTTGAAAATGAGAAAACGTTTTGGAGTGAGATTAATAAGTTGAGGAAGCCTAGGGAACAAATGGATTTGACAGTTAAAAATAGGAGAGGAGAGTTAATAAAGGGAGAGTTAGAGGTATCGGGAAGATAAAGGGAATATTTTGAGGAGATGTTAAATGTTGATGAAGACAGGGAAGCTGTGATTTCGTGTATAGAGCAAGGAGGAATAACATCTTGTAGGAGTGCGGAAGAGCCAGTTGTGAGTGTGGGGAAAGTTCGTGAGGCAGTGGGTAGAATGAAAGGGGGTAAGGCAGCTGGGATTGATGGGATAAAGGTAGAAATGTTAAAAGCAGGCGGAGATATAGTTTTGGAGTGGTTGGTGCTATTATTTAATACATGTATGGAAGAGGGTAAGGTACCTAGGGACTGGCAGAGAGCGTGTATTGTTCCTTTGTATAAAGGTAAAGGGGACAAAAGAGAGTGCAAAAATTATAGGGGAATAAGTCTGTTGAGTATACCAGGTAAAGTGTATGGTAGAGTTATTATTGAAAGAATTAAGAGTAAGACGGAGAGCAGAATAGCAGATGAACAAGGTGGCTTTAGGAAAGGTAGGGGGTGTGTAGACCAAGTGTTTGCAGTGAAACATATAGGTGAACAGTATTTGGATAAGGGTAAAGAGGTTTTTGTGGCATTTATGGATTTGGAAAAAGCGTATGATAGGGTGGATAGGGGGGCAATGTGGCAGATGTTGCAGGTGTATGGAATAGGAGGTAGGTTACTGAAAGCAGTGAAGAGCTTTTATGAGGATAGTGAGGCTCAGGTTAGAGTGTGTAGGAGAGAGGGAGATTATTTCTCGGTAAAAGTAGGCCTTAGACAGGGATGTGTGATGTCACCGTGGTTGTTCAATATATTTATAGATGGGGTTGTAAGAGAAGTGAATGCGAGGGTCTTGGCAAGAGGTGTGGGGTTAAAAGACAAAGAATCAAGTACAAAGTGGGAGTTGTCACAGTTGCTTTTTGCTGATGACACTGTGCTTTTGGGAGATTCTGAAGAGAAGTTGCAGAGGTTGGTGGATGAATTTGGTAAGGTATGTAAAAGAAGAAAATTGAAAGTGAATATAGGAAAGAGTAAGGTGATGAGGATAACAAAAGATTAGGTGACGAAAGATTGGATATCAGATTGGAGGGAGAGAGTATGGAGGAGGTGAATGTATTCAGATATTTGGGAGTGGACATGTCAGCAGATGGGTCTATGAAGGATGAGGTGAATCATAGAATTGATGAGGGGAAAAGGGTGAGTGGTGCACTTCGAGTCTGTGGAGACAAAGAACTTTGTCCATGGAAGTTAAGAGGGAATGTATGAGAGTATAGTTATACCAACACTCTTATATGGGTGTGAAGCATGGGTGATGAATGTTGCAATGAGGAGAAGGCTGGAGGCAGTGGAGATGTCATGTCTGAGGTCAATGTGGGTGTGAATATAATGCAGAGAATTCGAATTTGGAAATTAGGAGGAGGTGCGGGATTACCAAAACTATTATCCAGAGGGCTGAGGAGGGGTTGTTGAGGTGGTTCGGACATGTAGAAATGGAACGAAACAGAATGACCTCAAGAGTGTATAAATCTGTAGTGGAGGGAAGGCAGGGTAGGGGTCGGCCTAGGAAAGGTTGGAGGAGGGGTAAAAGAGGTTTGTGTGCGAGGGGCTTGTTTCCAGCAAGCATGCGTGTGCATATTTGCTAGGAGTGAATGGAGACAAATGGTTTTTAATACTTGACGTGGTGTTGGAGTGTGAGCAAAGTAACATTTATGAAGGATTCAGGAAACCGGCAGGCCGGACTTGAGTCCTGGAGATGGGAAGTACAGTGTCTGCACTCTGAAGGAGGTGTGTTAATGTTGCAGTTTTATAAATGTAGTGTAAGCACCCCTCTGGCAAGACAGTGATGGAGTGAATGATGACGAAAGTTTTTCTTTTTCGGGCCACCTTGCCTTGGTGGAATCGGCCGATGTGTTAATAAAAAATATATATATATATATATATATATATATGTCGTGCCGAATTAAGGTAAAACTGGTCAATTAGCAAGAACTCATCTAAAATTAAGTCCTTTTTAAAATTTTCTCTTATACGTTTAGAGATATATTTTTTCATTTATGTAAATGTAAAAATTTATAATTTTGTACCAAGAGAAACTTTGAAAACCTACCTAACCTTATTACAACAAGCGCAATTTTCTTTAGCCTAACCCAACTAAATATATTTTAGATACGTTAACATTAATTTAATAATAAACAAACACAATGAAATATATTTTTCGTTATGTTCAGAATGATTTTGGCGAAATTATTGCATACACAAATTTTCACTTGTCTTATATGGCAAGGTGAGCGTTGCTATTTAAGCCAAAATCGCAAGTTTTACCTAATCGGCACGACATATATATACTTAACAATTCGCAAACAGGCGAAATTATATACAAACATTGCCTCTAGTCCACAGCAGGACTCGAACCTGCAAACTCTGTATCAGAGTGACCAGTACTTTACCACGGCGCTAGACCGCGATAAGTATGGGCGTCCAGCCGGAGCCAGACGATGTTTCCCCATACCCCCGGGCACCATACCCCGGGCACCATTCCCCGGGCACCATACCCGGGGCACCATCCCACGGGCACCATACCCCGGGCACCATACCCTGGCACCATACCCCCGGGCACCATACCCCCGGGCACCATACCCCGGGCACCAAGCTCGTTTTGAATGTTGTACCAGCTGGTGCCACCTGCGACGCTACGACGCTACTCTCCCTCCCAGAACCACCATAGCTTCATGATACTTGTAAATCAAAGACATAGACAGTAATTAATGAATGCAGTTACTGTCGTAATGAGTGAATCAGCGACTTAATAACCTTGAAATCATTAATTTTCCGACTTTTATATGAAATATTTGAAACATTTGTTAATAAGACAAAAACCTTCAATTCTAATTTTATATTTAGATTCACATGTATTTCAAAAATTCTTTAGTCCTCGTTATTCAAACTCCGTTTTGCATAATGCATGAATGCTTTGAAATATAGTACATACTGAATTCTACCAACACATTCTGGTATGTTAGTGTAGTTTTGTGTCAGTGTGTACTCACCTAATTGTACTCACCTAATTGTGGTTGCAGGGGTCGAGACTCAGCTCCTGGCCCCGCCTCTTCGCTGTCTGCTACTGGGTCTCTGCTCTCCCTGCTCCATGAGCTTTATCATCGTTGTCTTAAAACTATGTATGGTTCCTGCCTCCACTATATCTTTCTCTAGTCCATTCCACTTCCTGACTACTCTGTGGCTGAAGAAATGTTTCCTGACATCCCTTTGACTCATCTGAGTCTTCAGCTTCCAGTTGTGTCCCCTTGTTTCTGTGTTCCCTCTCTGAAACAACCTGTCACTATCTACCTTGTCAATTCCCCAGTATTTTGTATGTCGTTATCATGTCTCCTCTGACCCTTCTTTCCTCCAGTGTTGTTAGTCCTATTTTCCTCAACCTTTCTTCATAAGACAGACCCCTGAGTTGTGGAACTAACCTTGTCGCAAACCTTTGCACTTTCTCTAGTTTCCTTACGTGCTTGACCAGGTGTGGGTTCCAGACTGGTGCTGCATATTCTAGTATGGGCCTGTGTGTGTGTGTGTGTATGTGTGTGTGTGTGTGTGTGTGTGTGTGTGTGTGTGTGTGTGTGTGTGTGTGTGTGTGTGTGTGTGTGTGTGTGTGTGTGTGTGTGTGTGTGTGTGTGTGTGTGTGTGTGTGTGTGTGTGTGTGTGTGTGTGTGTGGGTGTGTACTGTCTATTTATGTCTACCTTTCTCTAGTCACAGAAGCGTAACAATGTTCCTCGTGTTCCGTGTTCATTATAATTATATAAACTTTGAGTAGTTTTCCCTGACTGCGGCCACCAATGGTTGACTATCATCCACGTACCTATTTACTGCTAGATAACAGTAACAGCAGGTGTAAGGTGACTCGCTCATATGTCTCGTTTTACTGGTAATCAAACCCGTATGTTTCTGGTTGTGAATCAGCTGCTCTTACCACAGCGGGTGAACAACCAAAATGGATTAATACAAATCCATGCACTCTATCCAGAGCCACTTGTTCCAGTCACCTGAATACCTCGATATGGCTATTCTCGGAAAAAAATCAAAGTATTAAAAAAATATATTTCATCATAACAGCGGTTAAACGTTGTTTGGGAACTTCAAAAGTGAACAGGACTTACGAAAGAATGATAAAAGTGCAAACAGTAAACAATAAATCCGCTGTTAATTTAGATGCCAAAGCATTGTGTCGTCCAAATTTTTTTCTGGAAAAAAATCAAATATTTTTATCAAAGGATTGTAGAGAATTTTAAACAGAATAGAACTATAAGAAGAAAATAAAGAAATATTAAAAAATTCGGGTTTTTATGGAACTTATAAATTCACGAGTTTAATGAGCCTTTAAATTTTATATTTTCATACGAGTTTGTGTAAAAAAAAATTATAATTATAACCTTAATTTTTAAAGCGGTGGA
>WNWK01023822.1:0-30548 GCA_009830355.1 Cherax destructor | reverse complement strand
GATTTATTGAAATAAAGAACAATTAATGAATAAAAATGAAAACACAACAATAAGGTTTTTGTTTAATTTCTTCTTTGTAGAATGGATTATTTAGTGTTTGATGTAGAAACACATTGTGTTGCATGATAACTTCTACAGGTTTTAGACTATGATTCCACTGTGTCAGGGTTGTACATTCACCTCTGTGATTGTTTACTCTTGTTTGACTCATTCACCTCTGAGATTGTTTACTCATGTTTGACTTATTCTCCTCTGAGATTGTTTACTCTGCTAGACTCACTCACCTCTGAGATTGTTTACTCTTGCTTGACTCATTCACCTCTGAAATTGTTTACTCTGCTTGACTCACTCACCTCTGAGATTGTTTACTCTTGCTCATTCTCAGCCCAGCTCTTCTAGAGGGAGGGTGTCTCAGTGCTGTGCCCTTGCGGTCTTTTGTGAAACTAGTTTGTTTTCACAAAATGGCGTAACGTGGAAAGAGGAGAGTGAATATGGTCTGTGTCCAGGTCCTCAAGGGTGCTGTTTATCCCAGCAATGCTGATGTCTTGCTTCCAGCTATAATCCGAGATGTTTATGGCATACAGCATGAAGAGCTTTATGGAATATCGTTGAATGGTACGTCCTGGATTTTTGTTAAGCTGTTGACAGCGAGTGTTTATGACCGAGTGGTAGACCGGTTCCAAGAACGACGTTTAGAGGTGACCCCGGCAGTGGATGTTATATTGAAGGATGTCTCCAGATATTACTCATGGATTTGTATATGTAATGTTCCATTTGAGGCCGGGGAACACGACATCCGGGAAGTATTTGAGAAATATGGTGGCATCCATGAAGCTACAGTGGGTCGTTGGAAGCAGGGTTTCTATGCCAGATTTCTGGAAGGATCGTTTAAACTCAAAATGATCTTAAGACATCAAATTCCATCCTATGTGGTTATGGAAGACATCAAAATGCAGGTATATGTAACGTACTCGGAGCAACTGCGTACGTGCTGCATATGTGGATCCACAGGACATATGGCAGTAGATTGTGCTGGACGGATGTATCATCAGGCATATCGGTGTACCGACAACGATAGGCATGATAAGAAGGATGATGATAATGGTTGGAGCCGTGAGGACGTGGGTATGGTGGAGTCGGCCAAGCGGAGTGCAGAGGTGGAGGCTGCTGAGGAATGGGTATATACCTTACCTGATAGTGTGCTACAGCAGGGATTGTGGATAGTACAGGGTCCCTGGAACGATTGGAATTGGAGGATTTGCAGCATTTGTTACCTAGTCCTTTGGAGGATCTGACGATCCCGATTGTAAGTATGAGTGGAGTAGTGCCTGAGGAGAATGTGATGGAGACAGTGGAGAAGTGTGTGAATGAGGTTGTGGAGGAGATGATCCTACCGGTCAAGGTTGTGAATGCGGAAGTGCATTGTTCTCATAACGGTGAGGGCATGGAGGCCTCTGCATCCTCCAGGAAAAGGCCTGATGAGCCTGAAGAGGAGGATGTATTAACGCCTGCATAAAGGCCAAGAAAACTTGGGTGGAGGTCGCCCACGGGGGTAAGGGTGGTGTGAGAAGCAAGGATAGTTGTATGGACAGTAAGAAGCATGTGGATAGTGTGAATGGTAAGACCAGTGATAAGGGTGTCAAATCAGTGATTGTTAAAGATAGTGTGCAGAAATTGCAAAAACCCCGAGGAAAACCCCCGATGCAACGTTCAGGTGCCTTAATATAAATGTCAATGGCCTCCGGTCTGAGGTCAAAAGGAGGTGGCTGGAGGTAACATTGAAAAGGATGAAAGTAGATTTGTGTATAATACAGGAACATAACTATCATGTTGGGTATGAATTGCGTTTGAATGGTTTCCAGGTGTTTTCAGGTGGGTCGTCTAGTTTCAAGGGAGGGGTGGCAATAGGAATCCGAGAGTCCAGTCCCTTTCGACTATTGACATGGGAGGAGGGGGATGGGGGTAGGATGGTACATGTAGAAGGATTCTGGGGTGAAGATAGGGTGATGTTTGTGGGAGTTTATATGCCGGCCGTGAATTGTAGAAAAGTGAAGGAGGATTTTATTAGGGAAACTTTGATATATGGGTTGTGTGGTATGCCAGTCATTACCGTTATAGGAGGTGATTGGAACTGCATGATTCGCCGCAAGGATGTAGAACCACGGGGGGCATGATGTGTATTGGGATTGCTAAGGGAGGCTTTAGGAGCGGTAGGTGTGGTGGACGTGGTGTGTGGTGATCGGTGGAAAGTTGAGCACACCTTTGTGCATCGTAGGTACGCAGCTCGCTTGGACAGGGTATATGTTTCCAAGGCGGTGTATGTGGTATGTATACAGAATATGGATGTTGGGTTTTCGGACCATAGTGGTGTGTTGGTAGATTTAAATTGGATAGGAGTGGTGAAGACATATCATAGTTTTTTGAAAATGAACGTAAGTTTTCTACATAATGATGGTAGTCAGGAAAATTTTGCGGAGTGGTGGACAGTGCTATGGAGGGATGGAAAGCAGGAGGGTGACATCACCCGGTGGTGGCATAAACAAGCGAAACAGACTATCAGAGATTACTATCAAAGGGAGGCTCGAATCGATGGTCAATATCGGTACGGATTACAGCATTATCTAGAGGAACAACTAAGGGGATATAATGACAGGGGAGCGGGGAAACATCAGGTGGAGGTGGCGGGATTGAAGGAACAGCTGTGAGTGGTGCAGAATGAAAGGTTTCACGCTTTCAGGATAAAGGCAGGGGTAGAGGATGTATTGTGGGGAAATAGGCCGTCAGTGACTGTTCTCCATGAATTTCAGAAGAGGTGTTCAGATATGACAATACTGTCGGTGAGAGTGCATGAGGAGATCGGGAGTTATCAGGTGGGGCAGGTACTTAGATCAACGGAGAGTATCAGTTGCTATGCTGATACGTGGTTTCAGAGTAGAGAGGGTGGGGAAGAAGCCAGGGAGGCGGTATTAGAGAGTATTATATCCAGAATAGGGAAGGATAAATGGAGGGGTATGGATGATGTAATTTCTGAAGAGGAAGTTTGGATTTCAATACAGGGGATGCAGGAGCGTAAGGCACATGGTATAGATGGATTGCCGAGTGACTTTTATATTGTTAATTGGGAGGCGATGTGGGAATGTCTGACGAGTGTGTTTAATAGAATGAAAGAGGATGGTGTCATGGGGAGGATCAGAATATAGGAGTTGTGGTGCTGGTGCCGAAGGGAAAGGAGGCGACAACAATGAAGAATTATCGTGCTATATCTCTCCTATGTGCCGACTATAAAATTTTTGTGTGTATATTAGCTAATAGGATGAAACGTGTATTGGGTGTTGTAATAGCATCAGGTCAAATGGGAATACCAGGGCATAATATGAGGGAAGGGCATAGTCAAATTAGGGATTTTATTGAGAATAGAGCAGGGGAGGGGTGTTGGCGGTGAACTGGGAAGGTGCGTACGATTGTGTGGACAGAGGAATGTTTGTGAAAGTAATGGAAAGGCAGGGATTTAGTAGGGGGGTCATTAGATGGGTTGAAACGTATGCGAGGCCGTGTGTGCGTGTACAGGTTAATGGGAAAGTGGGGCAGGAGGTTCGCATGGAGAGGGGCTTGCGACTGGGCTGTCCCCTTGTTGTGATAAAAACACAGGCCTTATTCCTAGGCTTTATTGAACAAAAAATCCATGGTACATGTCTGCAACAGAAGAAAATACATATAATGACTGCTGCTGCAGGACAGGTGATGTAAGGTGCATATGTCCTCAGAAAATCTATAGATACTAGCGACATATTTAAGCTTACCATGTAATCTGCATCACGAATGTATCTGTGTAAGAGAGAGACCACACGCCATGCTGGGCCATCGCTGTACTGTTTGTTGTTATTGTAAGGGGCCCCTGAGGTGGTGCAGTATTGTGTCCTGCTGCGGCTCCCCACAAGAGCGGTATCACTACAATCTCCCCCTTCTAAAATATCAGATACAGTAATCCTCCAAAGGGTTAGGTGGGTGACGTGTACGTCCAGACCTTCGTAGCCCTTGAGCCTCTTCACAGGGTTCGGTATTTTCTAGCGGGGTTTGACTATCTGCTGGAGCGGCGTCCTCTATTTCAATAAGGGTAGCCTGAAAAGGCTTCCCTGGAGAAACCGAAGCATCTTTCGCAACATCTATTGGTGTATCTTGAGATTCCGCACTAACATTGGTTTCAATTGGGGCTAAGTGTCTTGTAGATACAGTAGTCTCTTCACCATTTTGGTAGCGAATGTGGGCATAATGCGGATTAGCTTGTAGGAGCTCTACCTCTTCCACTAAAGGATCCGGATTCTTGTTCATCCTACGGTGACTCTTCAGGAGAATGGGTCCAGGGTGACATAACCAGGTGGGCATGGAGGCTCCCGTAGAGGAACGACGTGAATAGTTGAAGAGTTTCTCATGAGGGGTAGCATTAGTAGCTGTGCACAGCAATGATCTAATAGAGTGAAGGGCATCAGGTAAGACAGTCTGCAGTGTTGAACCGGTAGATTGCGAGATTTCAGTGTCATTGTAACTGACTTCCATATAGTACCATTGAACCGCTCCACTTGGCCATTGCCTTGAGGGTTGTAGCTTGTTGTTCTGCTGCAAGCAATCCCTTTGTTAGCCAAAAACTCCTGAAGTTCATTACTCATGAACGAGGATCCCTGTCTGAATGGATATAGGCCGGCATACCAAAAATAGCGAATAACTGGGAAAGACAACTAATGACAGTTGAAGCAGTCATATTTGCACAGGGGAACACAAAGGAAACCTAGAATATTCATCTACTATGTTAAGGAAATACCTATTCTGGTTTATGCTTGGTAGAGGTCCTTTGAAATCTATATTCAGTCTCTCGAAAGGCTGGGTGGCTTTTATGAGATGAGTTTTCTCTGGCTGGTGAAAGTTTGGCTTGCACTCTGCACATACTCTGCATGATCTGATCACTTGTCACACCTCTTCCACTGAGTAGGGCATATTCTTAGATTTAACAAAATGATACAGGCGTGTAACTCCTGGGTGACACAAGGCCTTGTGGAGCTCTGAGAGTGATTGCAAATCATGACATGCTGCTCCACAGTGGGACCTAGAGAATGCATCAGGTGAAATGTTTTCTTCACCCGGTCGATACAGAATATCAAAGTTATAACACGATAGTTCCATCCTCCAGCGTAATATCTTGTCATTCTTGATCTTATTTTTGTGCTTCTTGTCAAACATATACATCACGGACCGTTGGTCAGTCCTTACTGTGAAATGTCTGCCTGTTAAATAATGCCACCAGTGGCGAACTGCTTCTATGATGGCCTGGGCTTCCTTTTCTACTGCAGCATAGCACTTCTCTGATCCTTGAAAAGTTCTTGAAAAGAAAGCTACGGGACGTCCTGCCTGAGATAGGACTGCAGCAATGGCAACTTCAGATGCATCCGTTTCCACCTCGAATGGTAGGGACTCATCAATGGCCTGAACTACTGAGTTTTCAATGTCCTGTTTGAGAGTATAGAAAGCAGTTTCTGCTTCCTTTGTCACAGGAAATATCGTGGTAGCACTCAGTGGGCGAACTTTACTTGAATAGTTGTAGATCCACTGTGAGTGACTTTTTGTCTTGGGGCATTGG
The DNA here is from genome assembly GCA_009830355.1 of Cherax destructor. Lineage (NCBI taxonomy): Eukaryota > Metazoa > Arthropoda > Malacostraca > Decapoda > Parastacidae > Cherax > Cherax destructor. The sequence goes on along the minus strand of WNWK01023822.1, from coordinate 24,919 downwards.
AAGTTCCCGTAGAGGTCGAAGTCTTTCAGGGTCTGGGGATATTGCACCTCCTTCCACCACATAACCAAGGATGTTAAGCCTTTTAGTGGAAAAAGTGCACTTTTATTCATTGTAACTGATATTTTTCTTCTTGGCAGCTTCCAAAAACTTATCAAGGTTTGCATCATGTTCCTCCTGGGTCTTGCCACAAATGGTAACATTATCTAAATATGCATAAGTTCCCATAAGTTGCTCTTCCTGAATGAGTGAATCCATAATTCGTTGGAAACAGGCTACCCCATTGGTAACCCCAAAAGGGACTCTGGTAAACTGATAGAGGCCGTCACTAGCCTGAAACGCTGTGTATGGTTTATCTTCATTCCTTATACGGACTTGATGATAGGCACTTCGTAGATCAATTGTGCTAAACACATAGTACTGAGCAATTTTGTTCACTGTATCATCAATTCGAGGTAGAGGGTACCCATCAAGAAGTGTAAATTTGTTGATTGTCTCAGAATAGTCGATAGCCAGCCTCCGTTTCCTATAATCATCCTTGACAACAACGACCTGTGCACGCCACGGAGAATTACTTGGTTCTATAATACCCTCCTTCAGCAGCCTCTGAGTTTCTTTCTCAATGAACATCCTATCTTCATAAGAATAGCGGCGTGACTTAGCTGATATAGGATGACAATCCGCAGTAAGATTCGCAAACAGCTTTGGTGGGTCTACCCTTAAAGTGCTAAGACCACAGACAACGAGAGGAGGCAGTTCACCTCCATATGTTAAGGTAACACTACCATGACGCTTCTGAAAGTCCTGACCAAGGATCACATCAGAGCACAGTTGTGGCAGAACAGCTAAATGTACATCTTGATAATCCCTGCCATTAACTCTAAGATTTACCTTACAAAACCCTAACGTCTGAATAGAGAGATGTTGATGCCATGGAAACGGTACCTGATGAGTGATGTACCGTCAAGGAGTAGCGTTTAACTACGTCAAGGTTGATGAAACTCTCTGAGCTGCCACTGTCAATCAGACCATCTACTTCTGTTCCTTTGATGAACACTTTCACAACTGCCTTTGACAGTGAATTTGGAGCAGCCGCAGAAGTCACTGTTGCTAGAGTCACCTGGTCGGAATGCGTAGAAGCACTAGCTCTTGTTGATGTATTAGCACGACATACTTTAGCAAAGTAACCTTTCTTATGGCATTGATGGCACATTGCTTCACGAGCCGGACACTTTGGACGTGGATGTCTTGAAAAACCACAAAAGAAACACTTTGTGCCTGCAGCTGCTGTCACTGAAGCAGGTTCCACGGTAACTTCATTAAAAGAGTCTTGGTCGGGAGTTACAGCACTTACCACTCGAGAAGGCTGGGTAGTACTGTACACTTCAGAATTCTTCTGGGCTGAATCTAATGCTCTTGCCTGGTCAAGGGTAGTGGCTAAGTCCAGAGTTTTATTCTCCAATAAACGCTGCCTTATTATTGGTGATTGCAGGCCACTGATAAAAGCATCCCTGATGGACTCTTCACAATACTGAAAAGCTGTCACCGCTCGGAAGTTACAGTCCTTACCTAATATTTTCAATGCTTGAAAGTATTCCTCTAAGGATTCACCAATCTGCTGGCGGCGAGTTGCAAGACGATATCGTGCAAAGATTTCATTTGTGGGCTTAATATACTGAGACTTGAGGGCATTGATAGCATCTTCATAGGTATTACACTCAGAAATAACCTCATAGATTTTAGGTGACACAAAGTTGATGAGCAGGCTTAGTTTATCTAGATCTTCCTGAGGAAAGGCTCTCAAGAAGTTTTCGAAAGTCTTAAACCAGTGCTTCCATTCCTGAGCAGCCGTTGATACACTGGGGTCAGAATCTAGCCTCTCAGGTTTCAGTAAACGCTCCATGTTGCGGTGTAGTCTAGCTCAGAATCGCCACCAGGTAGCCCAGGATATTTGTGTTCAATAAATTGTTGTGATAAAAACACAGGCCTTATTCCTAGGCTTTATTGAACACAAAATCCATGGTACATGTCTGCAACAGAAGAAAATACATCTAATGACTGCTGCTGCAGGACAGGTGATGTAAGGTGCATATGTCCTCAGAAAAGCTATAGCTACTAGCGACATATTTAAGCTTACCATGTAATCTGCATCACGAATGTATCTGTGTAAGAGAGAGACCACACGCCATGCTGGGCCACCGCTGTACTGTTTGTTGTTATTGTAAGGGGCCCCTGAGGTGGTGCAGTATTGTGTCCTGCTGCGGCTCCCCACAAGAGCGGTATCACTACACCCCTGTCGCAAATTCTCTTTGCGTGTGTGCAAGATCCTTTTTATAGATTGATACAGGATGGGGTAAGAGAAGATGTGGATGGGCTTGGCAGTGCAACAGGCATTACGGGATATGTCGATGACACCACCATTTTAGTGGGGAATGAGGAGGGATTGGGTAAGGTAGGGGCTATAATAGGAGTTTTTGGGAGTGCAACGGGATTGAGAGTAAATAAAGCAAAATCAAAATTATTGGAGATGGGGGCATAGGTAGGGTATGGATGGGTGGTAGTTGATAGTTTTAAGACATGTGGTGTGGTATTCTGTATGGATGTGAGTAAAGCTAGGACATTAAATACGGAGGCGATTGTAGGTGCGACGGTAGGTAGAATGAGTGGGTGGAAGCCAGGGGACGTAACACTGCTCCAAAGGGTCATTGTTGTGAATATGTTGGTATATAGTAAAATGTGGCATGTGGCGGCCGTATATCCGTTGGTGACACAAGATGTCATATTGCTGCAAAATCAAATCATACGGTATATATGGGGATATGGGAAACATTGGTTGTCCAAGGAGGTGGTAATGGAGAGGTGTGGTGTGGGTGGAATGGGGTTGCTGCCTTTGCAGCAGATGTTAATAGGAATGTATGTAAAACACAGATTCTTAGGTGTGGCTGGGGTGGGAGGGAGAAAGGTGGGAAGGGTTATGATTGAGGCTCGTGGATGGTGGCAGGGAAAGGACCTGATGTTATGTGAGGATATGTTGCGTACACTCGTGGCTGTGAGGGAGCCGTCTAGGGTGAAGGTGAGTAAATTAGCGAGGGTGGGGAGAGGCAGGGGGCAGGGTCTAGGATTGGTATTAAGGGAGTCGGTGTTTCCTATCTATAACTGGAGGAGTGTATGGAGTAGTTTCCGGAAGTTGCGGGTACCATCGTTAGTAAGGGATACTGCGTATCGTTTTCTACAACGGATATTGGCTTCAAGGGAGGTGTTGTATAATATGGGATTGGTAAGGGAACGAGCGTGTGAGTGGTGTGGCAGCAATGAAAATGCGTATCATGCCGTTTATTTTTGTGAGGAGCTAGGGCATCTGAGGTTATGGTTTGGAAGGGTGCTTCTATTGGTGGGAGGAGGGGGATTAATTAATGGCGCTGAGAGTATTAAGCTTTGATATTGTGGGAGTTAGTAGTGAGGTGAGGCGAGCGATTATGTATTTGGCTGTCGATTTTATATATATCTCTTGGTCAATGAGACAAGTTAGAGGAGCGATCAGGATCAGGGCCATGGCCGCAAGTTTTTATAGGACGTGTCTAAGAAATCGGGATATATATGGGAGAGAATGGGAGAGAGCTTTTCCTGAGGCATATAGAGAAATAACGGTGGTGAAATTATTAGAGTTAAGGTAATATAGTATAAAGGGGACTGGATTCTCAGGAGAGGTGGGGATACATTTCTGTGTGAGTTGTAAATCTTGATACAGATACGATATACAGCTACGATACAGATACAGAGAGTCTTCACGCTGCCGCCGTCGAGAGAGGTCGTCGTCTGCGCTCCTGCTTTGAACACTGATTCCCAAGCTGTTTATGGGTTATCCTGAGTAATTCTTGACCAGAGCTGAGAGGAAAACTTGCTTGCTGTCACTTCGAGCATCATCTCTTCAAGAGGGTAAGGCGGTGATAAGCTTGCTTGTTCCCCCCTCTCCTCCCCTCCCCCCATCCTCCCCCATCCTCACCCCACCTGAACATTTACACTGGCCCATACACACTTTTTACACTGCTATCCTTCTGACTTTCCTATCTTCTTCTTTTTCGGCAACTTCGCCTTTGGCGAGTTAACACAAGACATTTTGACCATCCGGTAGCCCGTGTGTTTTTTTAAAATCCGGTCGATCTTTGTCTTGGGCCCTGTCCCCCCCACTGATCGAGGGTAGGCTGTCCCCCTCACTGCTCGAGGGTAGGCTGTCGTTAGTGGCTGACCTTCATAAGTCAGCTGACTTAGGTTGTTAGGTCTACCATGCAGGAAAGTTTTGCTTTTTTTTTAAGGCAATGTTGATGTGTCTGATGTACCTTCCCAGGCATCATGACACGCATACGAGTAAGGATACGGGTTCCAGACAACCTGAAATCTAATCGGGAAATACTGCAATGTATTTGCTCCAATTCCACTGTTGCACTGGTTGATCTTTTTAAGACTATAGCTCTGGTGCAGTTCTGCTCCTCTCTTCTGAGGAAGAATTACTTCAAGTACTTAAACCTGATGTTCTTGAGAAATTACAGACTCTGGGAGTTATCCCCATTCCTCCTGAGAGTTATCAAGCTCAAAGGACTGTCTTTGTTGCAAGGATAAGTAGTTTTTTGCGGGACTGCTCTCCAGAACAACTTATTGCAGACCTTAATAGCGATAACCCAGAAATTACAGTGCTTAAGGCATACAAATTTTCTCAGCCTTCCAGCAATCGCTTCTAACTTAAATTGATCCTGCAAACTCCAGATGAAGCCAAATTCTTGTGTCAACATGGGTTTAAATACTCTGGTACCAGATGCCCTCCTGATCAAATATCTCTGGAGAGATATGTCCATGTTATGCAATGTTTTAAATGCTATGAGTTTGGACATACTTCAAATAAATGTAGCAAACAAACACCTGTTTGCAGTATATGCTCTGGTGCGCATCTTTTCAAAGTTTGTGATAATAAAAATAACCCCAAGTGTGTCATTTGCCACGGGAAACATCATGCTGTTTCCCCAAACTGTCCTGCTAGGAAAGATGCAATTCAGAAAATTCTAGAGGCCAAGAAACAAGCAACTTCTGCAAAACCCACTACTCAAGCACCTCCAACAATGTCTCAAGCATCATTTCCAAACCTCCCTGGATATGGTGGGCCTCCTCCAGCCACCTCTGCCAGTTCCAATGTTTGGAATACTGTCCCTCCTGCAGCGCCCCAGTCTTCCCCTATTGTGTCTCAAGTTCCAGAGTCAGCACCACTACCAATATCGCCTGGATCCTCTGAGGCAGAGAGAGGTCCTCTTCTGTTCATGCTGGCCAAGGAGATTGCTGGAAACAATGTTAAACTCTGTTCCTCCATATTCAATGACTTGTTGGTGGAAAATGGGTTTCCTCCCATACGTATTCCACATAATGTACAGTTGATTATGGATCAACCTCCTCAAGATAGGACGTATGTGCCCTCCACTATTCCCATACATGAGCAACCTTCCTTCACTTTCACTACTAATGTATTGACAGAACCTGTTTCAACGCCAGTTGCTCAGTATTAACTACCCATGAACCTGCACCAGACAATGGTGCTCAACATACCACTACTGAAGCTGACCTGTAATACAAATGCCTTCACGTAATAATTCTATGGATTTGACGAACTCTCATTTGGAGCATCCAATGTCTCCCCCTCTGGGAGAATCTTTGAGGCCAGTACATGGATGTACCACACCTCTTCAATCAGAGGACTCTGATGCCTCTTTAGATGTCTCCAATTGCAGTGAAGACTTAGTCGTGGTCGATACGCAACAAACTACTCAAAACTACTCTCCTGTGGAGAAAATTCTCCAAAGGAGGGGGGTATGCGCCCTTACTACCCTTGGTAAGGGCCCTCACCCTTTCCACCCTTAGGAAAGGGCCAGAGGAGGCGCGTCTGGCTGCATAAACAATTTAATTCAGACCAGATGTACTGTCAACAGTGTGTCAAGAATTGTGCTGACCACAGCACCACGAGGCACCTCGTGGCGCCACATGGTTGCAAGAGACTGCAAAAAGCAGCACGAGCGGTCAGATTGAATTTGACCACCGCAAGAACGGGTCATACGACTCTAGGTCATGCGGCGTGAGGCGACGTAAATCAACATAGACATTACTCGTTCGCGTCCGTTATATCATTTAATCTCCACTAACGTCGGGAAATGAGATAAGAACTCTGTTCCAGCGCGTTTAGTGTATAAAATCAACATTGCAGTATATTCAGAAGTGTGCGCAGCTTCAGACTGCAAAAAGGAGAAACGTAGAGACAATCGCAAGTGAACTCCATCGAAACAAGACGGTGATTCTTCAGTGGCATTCTACAATCAAGACAGCATTTCCGCCGTATATGGTGGAGCCAACACCATCGCTCAAAGTTACACGAGCAAGGTAAGAATTTGATGTTCTGGGGAAAACAGGGAACTGCGCAGTTCTTGTATTCAAGAACATTCAAATTTTTACCAAAGGACGGCGGTTATGCGTGGACTTTTTAGTCCAAAACAGTGAGTAAAACGCTTTTCAGTCCATCTAAGACTGAAATATGGACATACGCTCCTTTGGGGCAATAATTATAATCCCTTGATGTTTACCTTACAGCCCTGTGGAGTTTGAGGCCATAGATGGATCCCCTGAGAAGGTGTTGGTGGCGGCTGCGACATCTTGGATTCATCAATAAGCTAAGTATTAGCTAACATACAGTCCACGTTAGCGAGGTCCCATCCTCCATATGTTGGTCCTTTGAACCGGATGTTTGTTCATTACGAACCAGAAGTTTTGGTCCTTACGAATCGAAAGTAGATCGTATTCGTACCAGGAGAGTGGCCACATGGTGGTCCAGAGACTTATACTCCAGTGTATAAATGTCTACGATCCAAGGTCCTTCGAGAAAAGCTGTAAAACTATTGTTTTTACAGAAGAAACCAGAATATATGGGTCCCTACTCTCATTCAAAGAGTATGGGAAGCTCTCGCGAGGCATAGAAAACGCGAGCCGTCAGGCGCTCACCCGACACCCAGGAAGAAAACGGTAGTCGGGTCACCCAATGGGGGACAGTACTTCTGGGGGGCCACTCCCCCACTACCCCATTCACCCACGTGGGAGCAACACTTCAATTTCTTCTTAAGTCAGCAGAGAAGCAGATTGACTGGCACATGGCTGGTCTGTGAATGTGTATAGTATAAACAGTTTATATATATACACAGTGTTTATAATGTTTATAGACACAAATTAAGAGAAGAAACTGTGTATTATGTTTGTCTTTTATATAATATAGGAAGTGATATTAGGTTTAAACTTTCATATTAAGTAACATTTTAACAGTGACATATGTATGTATATAAACATTGAATATATGTGAATGCTAGAATTGCAAAGGGATGAAATTAAACATGATCTTGGACGGAATGACTACGAACCTATGCAAGGTACGCAGTGCTATACCGATTCCACACTGGTCAACTTGGCATCAGCTTGAACGTATTCCAAGGAGCAGCTTCAGGCAGAGGCACAGCTCATCATCCTGCATGCATCGACATAACTAGAGATTTTACAATGCTAGAATTGCAGAGAGGCAAATATCACAAACACTGATCTCTGGCCGAGGAGACTCGAACCTACGAACCTCATGACAGGTACGCAGTGTTACCACCACACACTGGTCCAATACCTTGGCATCCAGCTTTCGCTAGACGTTATTCCAAGGCAGCCAGCTTTCAGGCAGGAAGGCTTACAGCTTTTCATCTCATCCCCTGCATGCATCGACACAACTAGAGATTTTTACAATGCTAGGAATTCGCAAGAGCAGGCGAAATATTCACAAACACTGATCTCTGGCCGACGGAGACTCGAACCTACGAACCTCATGACAAGGTACGCAGTGCTTTACCGACCGTACCACACTGGTCCAATACCTTGGCATCCAGCTTCGCTAGACGATTCCAAGAGCCAGCTTTCAGGCAGAAAGGGCTTACAGCTTTCATCTCATCCCTGCATGCATCGACACAACTAGAGATTTTACAATGCTAGGAATTCGCAAGAGCAGGCGAAATATTCACAAACACTGATCTCTGGCCGACGAAGACTCGAACCTACGAACCTCATGACAAGTAGCAGTGTACCGACCGTACCACACTGGTCCAATCACCTTGTATCTGTATAGGCTTACCTGCCTGAAAGCTGGCTGCCTTGGAATAACGTCTAGCGAAAGCTGATGCCAAGGTATTGGACCAGTGTGGTACGGTCGTAAAGCACTGCGTACCTTGTCATGAGTCGAGGTTCGAGTCTCCGTCGCCAGAGATCAGTGTTGTGAATATTTCGCCTGCTCTTGCAATTCTAGCATTGTAAAATCTCTAGTTGTGTCGATGCATGCAGGATGAGATGAAAGCTGTAAGCCTTCCTGCCTGAAGCTGGCTGCCTGGAATAACGTCTGCGAAGCTGGATGCCAGGTATTGGACCAGTGTGTACGGTCGTAAAGCACTGCGTACTTGTCATGAGTTCGAGGTTCGAGTCTCGTCAGCCAGAGATCAGTGTTTGTGAATATTTCGCCTGCTCTGCAATTCCTAGCATTGTAAAAATCTCTAGTTGTGTCGATGCATGCAGGGGATGAGATGAAAGCTGTAAGCCTTCCTGCCTGAAAGCTGGCTGCCTTGGAATAACGTCTAGCGAAAGCTGGATGCCAAGGTATTGGACCAGTGTGGTACGGTCGGTAAAGCACTGCGTACCTTGTCATGAGGTTCGTAGGTTCGAGTCTCCGTCGGCCAGAGATCAGTGTTTGTGAATATTTCGCCTGCTCTTGCGAATTCCTAGCATTGTAAAATCTCTAGTTGTGTCGATGCATGCAGGGATGAGATGAAAAGCTGTAAGCCTTCCTGCCTGAAAGCTGGCTGCCTTGGAATAACGTCTAGCGAAAGCTGGATGCCAAGGTATTGACCAGTGTGGTACGGTCGGTAAGCACTGCGTACCTTGTCATGAGGTTCGTAGGTTCGAGTCTCCGTCGCCAGAGATCAGTGTTTGTGAATATTTCGCCTGCTCTTGCGAATTCCTAGCATTGTAAAAATCTCTAGTTGTGTCGATGCATGCAGGGGATGAGATGAAAAGCTGTAAGCCTTCCTGCCTGAAAGCTGGCTGCCTTGGAATAACGTCTAGCGAAAGCTGGATGCCAAGGTATTGGACCAGTGTAGTACGGTCGGTAAAGCACTGCGTACCTTGTCATGAGGTTCGTAGGTTCGAGTCTCCGTCAGCCAGAGATCAGTGTTTGTGAATATTTCGCCTGCTCTTGCGAATTCCTAGCATTGTAAAAATCTCTAGTTGTGTCGATGCATGCAGGGGATGAGATGAAAAGCTGTAAGCCTTCCTGCCTGAAAGCTGGCTGCCTTGGAATAACGTCTAGCGAAAGCTGGATGCCAAGGTATTGGACCAGTGTGGTACGGTCGGTAAAGCACTGCGTACCTTGTCATGAGGTTCGTAGGTTCGAGTCTCCGTCGGCCAGAGATCAGTGTTTGTGAATATTTCGCCTGCTCTTGCGAATTCCTAGCATTGTAAAAATCTCTAGTTGTGTCGATGCATGCAGGGGATGAGATGAAAAGCTGTAAGAATTCCTGCCTGAAAGCTGGCTGCCTTGGAATAACGTCTAGCGAAAGCTGGATGCCAAGGTATTGGACCAGTGTGGTACGGTCGGTATAGAAACTTGTTTGGATTGGCCTCTTGTAAGTTGCACTCTGGGCAAGCACTGTTGACACCGACACTCTGAGACACTTCTCTCAGACTTACAAGTGGCTATGGTACAAATTTCTATCTAATTGCAGTAAGGGGAATCCCATGCTGCCTACACAATACTGGAAGGGAGATTACTTACTTGAAAGAAAAGGGTGGGTATGTGTCCTGGTCTTCCATATATATAACCCCTCCTAACACCATGTGCAGTGGAGAAACTTTGTCTGCAAAAGATGGGGTAATTAGTGTCCTGCCTGCACCTCAGAGTTCCCTGGTTACTAGGATGTCCCTTGAGTAATATATGCAGTAAGTAACACTAGCTTCCAGACTGAACTTAAGAGACGACGCTGGTACATACCAACACAAAGGTTTCCGTCTGCTTAAGACCCACAGATAACTTCACTAACGTTTCCCCCAGAAAACTGGCCAGATACTGAGAGAAAGAAAGCCTGGTCTTACTGTAAATGGGTCTGGATGGAGGCAGATTTCCACGGTACTTCGGGATCTCCTCCAGGGCCCCAGGACAGATGTTGGGTCACGTGGGGGGCGCTGCCTAATCTCAGCACGTCCTGTCCTTGTGGAGTCTGGTCTGGGAAGGACGTAGGTCATAATTCCTGACTACCACACTGCCTAGATTCAAGTGTGGGCTGCCAGTTGTCTCTAGCTAACATAACCTAATGCTTGCCTATTCAGGCCTATAACTACCTATATTAGGGTGCTAGAGCTACAGTATTAATACCTAACGTTGCCTTAATAATCTTACTATTAGTTTCTATCTGTACAAACTTGCCTAGGTGTTCCTAGGTGGATAAATCTATCAATTAAAATATACACAATAGTCACCTTCAAAAGCTGGAGTGTGTAGTTGTTTTGTTGGGTGTGTGGGTTTATAAACTCTGAGGGCCGATCCACGGTGTGTAAGGCTTTTACGGCTCACTTACCCTGTGGAACTTTTAGTGACTAAAAAAGTTTCCACAGTCGGTAAAGCACTGTGTACCTTGTCATGAGGTTCGTAGGTTCGAGTCTCCGTCGGCCAGAGATCAGTGTTTGTGAATATTTCGCCTGCTCTTGCGAATTCCTAGCATTGTAAAAATCTCTAGTTGTGTCGATGCATGCAGGGGATGAGATGAAAAGCTGTAAGCCTTCCTGCCTGAAAGCTGGCTGCCTTGGAATAACGTCTAGCAAAAGCTGGATGCCAAGGTATTGGACCAGTGTGGTACGGTCGGTAAAGCACTGCGTACCTTGTCATGAGGTTCGTAGGTTCGAGTCTCCGTCGGCCAGAGATCAGTGTTTGTGAATATTTCGCCTGCTCTTGCGAATTCCTAGCATTGTAAAAATCTCTAGTTGTGTCGATGCATGCAGGGGATGATATGAAAAGCTGTAAGCCTTCCTGCCTGAAAGCTGGCTGCCTTGGAATAACGTCTAGCGAAAGCTGGATGCCAAGGTATTGGATCAGTGTGGTACGGTCGGTAAAGCACTGCGTACCTTGTCATGAGGTTCGTAGGTTCGAGTCTCCGTCGGCCAGAGATCAGTGTTAGTGAATATTTCGCCTGCTCTTGCGAATTCCTAGCATTGTAAAAATCTCTAGTTGTGTCGATGCATGCAGGGGATGAGATGAAAAGCTGTAAGCCTTCCTGCCTGAAAGCTGGCTGCCTTGGAATAACGTCTAGCAAAAGCTGGATGCCAAGGTATTGGACCAGTGTGGTACGGTCGGTAAAGCACTGCGTACCTTGTCATGAGGTTCGTAGGTTCGAGTCTCCGTCGGCCAGAGATCAGTGTTTGTGAATATTTCGCCTGCTCTTGCGAATTCCTAGCATTGTAAAAATCTCTAGTTGTGTCGATGCATGCAGGGGATGAGATGAAAAGCTGTAAGCCTTCCTGCCTGAAAGCTGGCTGCCTTGGAATAACGTCTAGCAAAGCTGGATGCCAAGGTATTGGACCAGTGTGGACGGTCGGTAAAGCACTGCGTACCTTGTCATGAGGTTCGTAGGTTCGAGTCTCCGTCGGCCAGAGATCAGTGTTTGTGAATATTTCGCCTGCTCTTGCGAATTCCTAGCATTGTAAAAATCTCTAGTTGTGTCGATGCATGCAGGGGATGAGATGAAAAGCTGTAAGCCTTCCTGCCTGAAAGCTGGCTGCCTTGGAATAACGTCTAGCGAAAGCTGGATGCCAAGGTATTGGACCAGTGTGGTACGGTCGGTAAAGCACTGCGTACCTTGTCATGAGGTTCGTAGGTTCGAGTCTCCGTCGGCCAGAGATCAGTGTTTGTGAATATTTCGCCTGCTCTTGCGAATTCCTAGCATTGTAAAAATCTCTAGTTGTGTCGATGCATGCAGGGGATGAGATGAAAAGCTGTAAGCCTTCCTGCCTGAAAGCTGGCTGCCTTGGAATAACGTCTAGCGAAAGCTGGATGCCAAGGTATTGGACCAGTGTGGTACGGTCGGTAAAGCACTGCGTACCTTGTCATGAGGTTCGTAGGTTCGAGTCTCCGTCGGCCAGAGATCAGTGTTTGTATATATGTGTAATGTGTATACAGTGAAATATTTTCATGTGTGAAGTGACGTCAGTGCGGAGACTCAGTTTAGCTGAGACAACAGTTCAGGACATAAACAAACCTTCGTGTTGTTTCGTCCATATGTACTCTGCACCTCAAGGCCACTGACCTTGAAAGACACGGTTAGTGGGTCAGTAGTGTGCTGACACAGTCAAAACAAACTCAGCTGGAGTTTTTTAAACACTCTAAGTGTGCTGTTAGTCATTATACTAGCAAAATGTCGTCATTAACCACAAAATTCAGCACGTTACAGACGAAAATTACTCAATTGGAGCAATTAATTTCAGTCTGTATAGGTTTAACCCAAGACACAAATATAGACTATGATCAGTTGGAAATTAAATCTCAATTATTTGATAAACGTCTGGAAATCATAAAATTCAGGCTATGAGAATTATGAAAGGGAATTCCTAGATTCCAATCCGACAGAGGAAGAAATTAAAGGTGTCTTGGATGCCTTTAGTGGACAACAATTAAGGTGGACAGGAATACAGGCTATCTGCCGCAAAACTTTGTCACAGAGACCTACAGCCAGTGGTCAGCAGACACCTGTCTCCACACCTGCGACACCTGTCACACCTGGTGTTATCTTTACCAACTCTTCCCAAATTGGCTATGCCTATTTTTGAAGGTAATGATTATGAAGAGTTCATTAGTGGATTTAATTCTTTAGTGAATTCACGTACTGACATAGATGAGATTGCTAAGTTCAATTATCTCAGATATCTCGTGAAAGGTGAACCCTATGAACTGATTAAATCATTTCCGGTGGTCAAAGGCAATTATGCTCTAGCCTTACGTGTCTTAGCAGATAATTATCTTGATGCTGACAAATCCAGGGTTAGACATGCAGTCTTAATATCAAGCTTGAAACCACCCAAACATTGTATTTCAGACTTACAGTCATTTAGGATCACATTAGACAATAGTCTTAGAACTCTAGGAGTTAAATATGATCTAAGGCAATGTGATTGGTTTATCAGTGGTATTGTACAAGATAAACTGTCAACACAAACCATTGAACGTTTAAATATTATGTTCAATAAACGCTATTTCACTTGTGAAGAAATTAGCAAGGGTTTACAAACAATAGTCTCATGCATGCAAGCAACGAGACAAGATGAGAAATCCACTAATCCTGTTGTGGATAATAAACCTTCAACTCAGTACAAAAAGAGTGAACCTACTCCCACTAAACCACATAATGGGAAATCCCATGTAGGCACTTATCAAGCTGTGAACACAACAGACAGTAAACAGACTGTCACACATAAACGTACTCCAAAATGTGTACTTTGTGATGGAACACATTGGGCACAGTATTGCATTCAATACACAACAATGGAGGCACGGAAACAACGTGCTCAACAGCTGAAAAGGTGCATTAAGTGTTTAGGTGAACACAAGGGAGGTAAATGCTCACTGAAGAAGTGTTTTAAATGCAAGGGAATGCATCATACAGCATTATGCCCAAACACTTATGCTGAAAAACCGACTTCCACAGAGTCAGGAAGTCAACAAACAGCAGCATTAAATGTGAGAGATAAGTCTAAATCGACTGCTCTCCCAATAGCTCGAGTAGAGTTATCCAATAAATTACACAAAACCAATGTGCTAACATTATTTGATCAAGGATCACAAAGGTCTTTCATAAGACGAACAGTGTTGCATAAACTGAATAAACAACCCCATGCCAAAATACAGTTAGAAATAGCTGGATTTTTCCAAAGTTCTGGTAAGCAGAAATATGACCTAGCCAGATTCACTGTTGGTCTAGGAAACAGGAAAAAGACAGTAGAAGCTGTGGTAGTCGATGATTTGCCTAAGTCAGTGCAGATCCGGGGAATAAGAGATACAGTTGCAGCACTGAAGGCGGCCAAGGTCAAGTTAGCCTGTCCTGACATACAGACGGACACAATTAGTCCAATTGATTTAATCATTGGAAGTGATTACTATCACTGTTTTGTGGAAAATATAGTAAGTAAACATGATGTTCACTTGCTGAAAACAGCTGGAGGCCATATGATATGTGCTCCAATTCGCTCTCAAAGCAGGAAAGAAGCTGAAATTGATTCAGTAGAAAATGTACTAGTTACAAGAATAACTGCTGATCATGTACCACAGCAAAAATTATCATTACTGGAAGAAATGAATGAACCAGTTGATAAATTATGCGATTTAGATGCGATAGGTATAGATGTAAATAAACCAAGCCCACAGGAGTCTGAGACTTATAACCAATATTTGGACACGGTCAAATATGAAGATGGACAGTATTGGGTTAGGTTACCATGGAAATTAAATCCACCACATCTACCTAGCAATTATCGCATGGCTTTCGGACAAATACATGAGCTCAGGAAGAATCCAGAGCTGCTGACTGTCTATGATAATATCATACAAGAACAGTTAGACAATAAATTCATTGAGGAAATAGTCGAAGATAAGTTGAAGACAGATGCTCATTATCTACCGCACCATGGAGTCAGGAAAAATTCTGAAACCACTCCACTACGTGTTGTATACAATTGCAGCGCACGTGCAAATAAAGATGTAGCAAGCCTAAATGACTGTCTGATGACCGGACCCTCACTAACTGAGAAGCTTGGAGACGTGCTTATGAAATTTCGCACAAATCCATATGCCTACACGGCTGATATTTCCAAAGCTTTCTTAAGAGTAGGACTACAAGAAATAGATAGAGATTATACTCGATTCTTGTGGCCAGAAAATCCACATGATCTTCAAAGTCCTGTGAAAACTTATCGTTTTAAGTCAGTATTATTTGGTGCAACATCCTCTCCATTCTTACTAGAAGCTACTCTTAATACACATTTGAAGAAATCTGAAAGTCCCTTCAAAGAAATATTAAAGAAAAGTTTCTATGTGGACAATCTTCAAGGTACTGTGAATAAAGAGGAGGATTTGAAATCCTTATACAGAGAAGCTAACAAGGAGATGAAAGAAGCAAATATGCCTCTAAGGATGTGGAATACTAATTCCAATCAATTAAGGGAACTTATCAAAGAAGATTTCCCTGAAGCTGAAATTCCTGAATGCAACAACATGCTTGGACTTGATTGGAACACACAGGAAGACACTTTGAGTCTCAAAAGGATAACCAATAAATCAAGCAGTACACTCACTAAACGTAGTTTACTGTCAGAGGTATCACAATGTTTTGATCCTCTAGGACTCGTCTCACCAATTACCATAAAAGGTAAAATGCTTGTGCAAGATGCATGGAAGCTCAAAATAGGTTGGGATGAGAACTTGCCTCTAGAAATGAGTCAAGAATGGGATGAAATTTCCAAGGAGTTTAAACAACTTCATCAAATTAAATTTCCCAGACAAATAGGTCAAGAGGGAAACAAGTACACATTACATGTGTTCTGTGATGCGTCAACCAGAGGTTATGGCGCTGTAGCTTACATGAGTAACGCTGAAGGAAGTACTTTAATTACTTCAAAGGCCAGGGTTGCACCCTTGAAGGTCAGAACAGTACCACAATTGGAACTGACAGCACTCTATGTAGGTACAAAATTAGCTGTCTATCTCAACAAAGTACTTGATCATCTCACTATTGAAAAAACTGTGATCTGGAGTGACAATGAAGCCGTTCTCCAGTGGTTAAGAAATAATAAGAGTAAGTTGGTCTATGTACAGAATAGAGTAGCAGAAATAAGAGAAATGCAGAGAGACTATCTCTTTCTCCACGTCTCTACACAAGAGAATCCAGCTGACATGTTGTCACGTGGTGTCCCACTCAAGAACTTTGTGGATAATAAATTATGGCTCCACGGACCTAACTGGCTCTCTAGTGAAAATAACTGGCCACAGCTAAAAGCTTACATTATGCCAGAAGAAACAGTCTGTTTGAACACAGCAGAAATAATCTGTTTAAATACTGCAGACACAAAAGAAATAGTCATTGATGGATCTAAATACTCATCTTTGGGTAAACTCTTAAGAGTTACAGCTCTTGTCTTTAAATTCATTAAAGGGATAAAACCTAATTATGAATTACTTGAACCCATTAAATACTGGATAAAGTTAATACAGAAAGATGTTTTCTCTACAGAGAATAGATTTCTGGAAACTCAGGATAAATCACCAAAGAAACCTGATATGATTAATTCTTTAGGACTTTATCTCGACTCAGAAAAAAATTATAAGATGTCGAGGAAGAATTCATAATTCTTCACTACCTAAGGAAACAATACATCCAGTATTGATCCCCAAGAATCATTGGCTAACAAGACTGATTATTCAGAATGCCCACAGTAACGTGTTACATGGTGGTGTAGCTGACACTCTTTGTCATATACAACAATCCTACTGGATACCTCAAGGTCGACAAAGTGTGAAGAAACAAATCAGAGACTGTATTACTTGTCGTCATTATGATATGCGAGTATGTCAGTATCCAGGTCCACCTCCATACCCTTCTGAAAGAGTATGTCATGTCACTCCATTTGAGGTGACAGGTGTAGATTACACTGGACCAATAATTTTAACTAAAACAGTTGACAAAGTACCTATAAAGGTGTACATCTGTTTGTTCACCTGTGCTACGACTAGAGCAGTACATCTAGAAGTAGCCACTGATATGTCTGCTGAAACCTTTATCAAATTATTTAGAAGGTTTGCAGCCAGAAGGGCATGTCCCAGGCTGATGATATCAGACAATGCAACGAATTTTGTTGTTGGTGCTGCTTACATAAACAAGATTTTTGAGCAGCCTGAAGTACAACAGATGCTGAATCAACGCAATTGTCCTTGGAGATTCATTCCTCCTAAATCCCCATGGCACGGCGGATTTTACGAAAGAATGATAGGCATTGTAAAACGTTGTTTAAGGAAGACTCTTCATCGTCAGAGAATCGACTTAGAAGAATTTCGTACAGTCGTAACTGAAATAGAAAATAGAGTCAACAATAGACCTTTAACGTATGTTACCGATGATCTGGACAATTTAGAAGTGTTAAGTCCATCTCATTTACTACATGGCAGAAGGCTCGAACCTGTTCCTCCCATGAATGATAAAGAAATCATAGAGGATCCTACTCATTTCGAACCTGAACAACTCAGACGTAAATTCAAACACCTTAATAAAGTGATTGAACGCTGGGAGAAAATTTGGCGAGAAGACTATCTCACCTCCTTGAGAGAACATTTCTATGGAGCTGGTGTTCCAGAAAATTATAAGTCCTTAAGACCTGGTGACATAGTGATTATTAACAATGATGGTCCGAGGTCCCATTGGCCTCTTGGAAAAATTGTGACCATATATCCTGATGCAAATGGAATCATCAGGACAGTTGATGTTTTGAGCAAAGGTGTAGTGAATAAGCGTACAATAGATAAATTAGTGCCGTTAGAATTACACAGTGTTGAAAACAAAAATAAAATTAGTGATTCTCCAGAAACCACACAGACTGAAGCTGTTCAGAAAAGACAAGCAGCAGTGATGGCGAGTGAGAAAATCAAATTAATGTTAAGTGATGAGTAGTTCACTTTAAGTGAATTTATCGCTGCCCCCCAGTGTGGAGAAAATTCTCCAAAGGAGGGGGGTATGCGCCCTTACTACCCTTGGTAAGGGCCCTCACCCTTTCCACCCTTAGGAAAGGGCCAGAGGAGGCGCGTCTGGCTGCATAAACAATTTAATTCAGACCAGATGTACTGTCAACAGTGTGTCAAGAATTGTGCTGACCACAGCACCATGAGGCACCTCGTGGCGCCACATGGTTGCACGAGACTGCAAAAAGCAGCACGAGCGGTCAGATTGAATTTGACCACCGCAAGAACGGGTCATACGACTCTAGGTCATGCGGCGCGAGGCGACGTAAATCAACATAGACATTACTCGTTCGCGTCCGTTATATCATTTAATCTCCACTAACGTCGGGAAATGAGATAAGAACTCTGTTCCAGCACGTTTAGTGTATAACATCAACATTGCAGTATATTCAGAAGTGTGCGCAGCTTCAGACTGAAAAAAGGAGAAACGTAGAGACAATCGCAAGTGAACTCCATCGAAACAAGACGGTGATTCTTCAGCGGCATTCTACAATCAAGACAGCATTTCCGCCGTATATGGTGGAGCCAACACCATCGCTCAAAGTTACACGAGCAAGGTAAGAATTTGATGTTCTGGGGAAAACAGGGAACTGCGCAGTTCTTGTATTCAAGAACATTCAAATTTTTACCAAAGGACGGCGGTTATGCGTGGACTTTTTAGTCCAAAACAGTGAGTAAAACGCTTTTCAGTCCATCTAAGACTGAAATATGGACATACGCTCCTTTGGGGCAATAATTATAATCCCTTGATGTTTACCTTACAGCCCTGTGGAGTTTGAGGCCATAGATGGATCCCCTGAGAAGGTGTTGGTGGCGGCGGCGACATCTTGGATTCATCAATAAGCTAAGTATTAGCTAACATACAGTCCACGTTAGCGAGGTCCCATCCTCCACATCTTCTTTCTCTGATGAATCAAGTAGGGAGAGTATGGGCAGGGAAAGACGAAGCACTCGTAGTACTGGAACCATCTCTAAAGACTATAACAGTATGCGAACAAGAAGCAATAATGGGAATAAAAATTTTACAAGTTAATATAAAACAATTTTTTAATAACCGTTTCTTCCTTG
Organism: Cherax destructor; assembly: GCA_009830355.1. NCBI lineage: Eukaryota > Metazoa > Arthropoda > Malacostraca > Decapoda > Parastacidae > Cherax > Cherax destructor. The sequence continues at coordinate 5,985 of WNWK01023822.1, read as the reverse complement.
AGGTTGAATTGTGTAACCATAACCCTGATATCATCCTCCTTAATGAGACAGCTATAAGTGAAGACCAACATATTAAGTTACGTGGGTATTATACTATAGAGAAATCGAGAGGGCCCTTCAGTGGAGTGGCCATCCTAGTTAAAATAGGGCATGCCTTTCGCCCCATTCATTTTGATGAGGATAACATTCTTGCTGTGGAACTAACGACCTCATATGGTCCGTTAATAGTTACAACTGCCTATTTCCCTCCTCGGCAGTCATATATAGCCTCTATCCCTCTACATGGGTTACTTAGTAGAAATGTTCCCACTCTCCTAGCTGGTGATTTTAATGCCCATCATCCTGCACTTTTCAACTGTGGAGTCGGAAATCAACGAGGTGACTTAAAAGGAAAGCAGTTATTTAATATGATGTCAGCAAGACACCTCTCCTTTCAAGGTCCCTTTTTTAAGACATTTGTAGGCCACCGACCAGGGACACCTGACATAGTCTTGACTAATAGAGATTGTGACCTCTACCACTGCAGGGTCTTCCCCTGGTGGCGATGTGGGTTCCGATCACATCCCAGTTATCATCACTCTGCAGGCAACACCGTTTAGGATTCCCACTCCTCCAAAAATTAACTTAAACTCTCTGGGATTTGACCCATTCAGAGAATACCTGGGCCATGATGATACCATCTCACTTGATGGCCAGCCTCTCGATAAAATCGATGACGCATTACACTCTTTGCATGATCGTATACTAGAGGCAACACATGCAACTTGTCAAACAACAACATCAAAAATATACCAGCAATATAAACCTACTTCCGAAATACGTGACTGCATGAGGAATTATCAAACTGAATGTAACAGGCATCTCCTCACAAGTCAGCCAACGCGGGCTGTACTGCAGATGTTGAGGAGAGAACTAATTACTTTGATTTCCCAGCATAAGAACGAATTATGGAAACATCTTGTTCAACAAGCAAACCAGTATAAACGTCAACCGGAAAAGTTTTGGAGCAAGATTCGTCAGCTTTTAGGGGCTAAACATAAGGCTGCTAACTACCTTACATACATTTTTACTGACGAAGATGATGAAGAAATAAACATAAAATTAGAAGACCCACAAGACCAAGTTAATTTTTGGGTGAGGTGTGGAGAAAATTCTCACCCACAATACGAGTAGAAGATTCAATAATATCCACTATCAAGAGGTCAATACATGGAGAGATGACAATCTACATGATCTCCAACCGCTCCCGCTGATTGATATATCTTCTCTTGAAGAGGACCATCCTCTCACTAGACCAATTTCCCTCAGAGAAATGTGTCAAGTTATAGGTAAAATGAGGAACAAAGCACCGGGTTTATCAGGAATAACTGTCAAGCAAGTAAAATACTTACCTAGGAATTGTAAAGAAACTCAGGTCAACATCTTTAATGCCATTCTGGCCACTGGACATTTTCCAATTGCTCTTAAAACAGCGAAGATGATTTTTATTCCAAAACCAAATAAAGATGTCCATAAACCTGATAATTATAGACCTATTTCGTTATTAGAGGTCACGGGTAAAGTCCTTGAAAAATTATTGCTAATAGACTAAATTATTACATGGAATACAATCACCTTTTTACTGAGAAACAGTTTGGTTTTCGCACTCATAGAGGTACTCAACATGCCATAAATATCATTTACGATGCTGGTGCCAGCTTGCGGAAACAGGGCAATCTTGCCCTTATTGCCACCAGAGATGTTCATAAAGCCTTTGACAGCTTATGGCATGATGGCCTCATTTTCAAATTGATTGACCTACCTGAACACAACTGGACCTTCCTTCGCTTTATATACAACTTCCTCTCCAATAGAAAATTTTTCCCTTTCTTTAGTGGTAAGACAGCTGAACCGTTTATACCGACAGCTGGTGTACCTCAGGGCTCGTGTCTTAGCCCAATATTATTCAATATTTATGTCAATGATCTACCTCAACCGGAGTATAATGATACAATTATTACCCAGTTTGCTGATGATGTAATTCATGTAGTTTCATCCACTACTGTTACAGGTAAATATAAATATGAGAGGGTCATAGAAAAAATGAATACAGAATTACGTAGAACAGCGAACTGGGAGAGGAAATGGCGTATTACTACTAACCCAGACAAAGTTCTTATCAGTACAATTGGCTGTTTTTCCTCCACCATTGAAGATAAAGGGGGTATCTCCATCAGAGATATACCTATAGCCATTCATAATCCTAATAAGATACTGGGTTATGAGATAGACAGGATACTTCATTCGTCTTCCCATGTCACCAAAAGATAAATTTAGCTAAAGCTTGACTTGCCACTCTATTCAGATTTCAATCAGCTCCATCTCACGTGAAAAAACACCTGTATAAGATGATGATAAGACCCTTACTTGAATATCCGTGTGTGCCTTTGTCATTAACAACAAAAACAAACATGCTTCAACTACAACGAGTTCAGAACAAAGCACTCCGTTTTATTACAGGCACAAGGAGAAGAGATAGAATTCGAATGGCTGATCTACACGTTCAACAAGACATTGTTGCAATGAATGTTCGGCTTGATCAGTTGAAGAAAAGGCAATTGTATTCCATGCAGGAATTGTATCTCCCAGACAGAGAACATCCTACCTTTTTTGTCAATACCACAGATTACGTTATTAATGCAGCTCCTCATAGAACTCAAAGGATGACCCTCCATCAGCGAGTGAGAAGATATATACATAAGGATGATTTTCAACGACCCAAGATCTTGAGTGACCTTCCAGAGGATCCAGATAATTGGTAACTCCAGAACCTTTCTATGCCTATTGATATCACTTCTAACCCAAGTTCTGGTGATTCCTGTTTTTACTTCTCAGTTATTACATCCATTTACGTAACAGTGCCAATAATACAAATGTTGGACACCACCTTTGCAAAGCACGCCGGCCAGCATCTCTAGATAGCAGTTTTTATACCCATCACTCGCCTTGCTATCGTCCTTTAATTTACGTCCAGCAATTTAAAAAAAAAAAAAAAAAAATGCACTTTGCCGATACAGAGTCATGTAACTATAACTTTGTTATACCTGTGTGACACTGTTGGGCAAATGTTATGCCCCCTTTGATATATTACCTTGATATACCACTAAACATATATTATGCACCAAAGTGGTTGGGCCACTTACCTTTTTTATCCTTCCTCCACACACCCCCTTTTTTCCCAATTTCCATCCTTACCTATCCTTCTTCCTTCCCCATCTTACCAAAGCTCTGGTCAAAATGATGATGATGTAAATCTTTGTGTGATGGGGGAGTATGAAGTAGGGGATGGGGGAGGAAGGTGACGGATGACGATGATTATGACTTTATGACGTAGGTATGTAAGGGGTGAGCGCCTGGTGGTGGGAAGGGGAAGTTACGTATGGGGAATAGCATCCGGGGTTTTCTGAGAGTCAATATGAACATGGTAAGGCACAGGTTTAGTGCTTCTGTTCATAAATATATATGTTTTGTTCATTTCTTTTAGTAGTCCACTTGGTTGCATTTACGGGTTAGCGTGTAGAGCTTGCCTAAAAGGATCACTGGCAGTATGAGTGATGGATATATGAAGTTTGGTTATGTGATATCTTATCAGATGTGCCCTTAATAAGGTTGGTAGGGTGACAGTATATTGCATAATCTATGTTATGGCATCGGGTTTCCTATTTATTACGATGCCTATTAACACCTCAAGAACTTAATTGTAAATTGTGTTAGGAATTAATGTTAAATATTTGTTTGTTCTATTGGGATCTTGGTGATCCTTGTGTATGGTATACATTTGGTTCGAGTGTTTTGGCTTCTTGTATATGTTAGTGTATCAAGTTAGAATCATATTGAGATGTATTTAATTTAGGCTGTGTACTGAGGGGGTTATGGTAGCAGGGTTGGCTACCTGGCTGGAATAACAATGCTCTTACAGCACGAGGATTGTACCAAGTGCAGACCTGCATATACGGAGGTGACGATATAATGTACATATGTTAGGATGTGTTGCTTATATAAACCTATATCTGGGGAAACTTAGTTGTTAGGGATCCCATTTTGAAGAGATCCTGATCTTTTAGTTCTGAGTAGTGCATTAAGTGAAGGGTACTGATTGATGGGTCATGGTGTTTTCATAATAATAACTCATAAGGATATGTCCGGCCATTGTATAATGTGAATGTCAATCTACGTTACTTAGTAGCGTTGAGGCTATGCCGATACTTATTGTGAAAAGTTTTATGATAGCTTATTCATTGGTCAAAAAATTATGGTTAATTGTATATTATCATACATATGTTTGTTCTTAGGGGGCCTTGGAGACCCTTTGTTTAAGTTATTACAAAGCTGCAATTGATGTGGCATGTGCAAATTGTGTAGAGGAATTGCACTGATCCGTAGTGTTTATCTGTGATGGCTGGGAACAATGATTAGATAACAGGGTTTGTATCAGGTCATAGTTGACCTCAATTGATCCCTATATAGGGAAGGGGATGGAATTTTTGGTAGCTAGAAGGTTACAGGGATGGTTACCAAATGGGCTATTGTGTATGGTGTTTACATCAGGTGTACCTGTGTGTACGTATATTTCTGATGTATGCGACTGGGGATTTGTCATATATAGAGGAGTGATGTATATACATTTGAAGTGTATTAGTTAATAACATTTTATATTGTAGCAGGGATAAACCTATGTAATGGGGAGCTTGTTATGGTTCTTATTGAGATATGGTTAATTTCTGTTCACCTTATTGTGGTAGGAGTTATGGCCTATGGGTCTCAATTAGTATATGTCATATGTCTGGTGATGTATTTTGTTTTAATAATAAAAAAACTCTTGCTTGACTCACTCACCTCTGAGATTGTTTACTCTTGCTTGACTCATTCACCTCTGAGATTGTTTACTCTTGCTTGACTCACTCACCTCTGAGATTGTTTACTCTTGCTTGACTCACTCACCTCTGAGATTGTTTACTCTTGCTTGACTCACTCACCTCTGAGATTGTTTACTCTTGCTTGACTCACTTACCTCTGAGATTGTTTACTCTTGCTTGACTCACTCACCTCTGAGATTGTTTACTCTTGCTTGACTCACTTACCTCTGAGATTGTTTACTCTTGCTTGACTCACCTCTGAGATTGTTTACTCCTACTTGACTCACCTCCGAGATTGTTTACTCTTGCTTGACTCATTCACCTCTAAGATTGTTTACTCTTGCTTGAGTCACTCAGTGTTTAAGTTTGTGGAGGATGGGCTCCTACGATAATGTGGACTGTATGTTACTTATCTTATTGATGAATCCCAGAAGTCGCAGCCATCCCCAACTCCTGCAAAGGAACATCTATGGCCTCACACTCCACAGGGCTGTAAGATAAACATCAATGTGTGAGTTATTGCCCCAAAGGAGCATATGCCCATATTTCAGTCTTGAATGGACTGAAAGGCGATGTACTCACGTGGTTGGACTTAAAGTCCACGCATAACCGCCGTCAATAGGTAAATTTTGATGTTCTTGACTACAAGAACTGCGCAGTCCCCTGTTTGAAAAGAACATAAAATTCATACCTTGCTCGTGTAACTTTGAGCGATGGTGTTGGCTCCACCATATACGGCGGAAATGCTGTCTTGATTGTAGAATGCCGCTGAAGTCACCGTCTTGTTTCGATGGAATTCACTTGCGATTGTCTCTACGTTTGTCTTTTTGCAGTAAGAAGCTGTGCACACTTCTGAATATACCGCAATGTTGATGTTATTCACTAAACGCGCTGGAACAGAGTTCTTATCTTATTTCCCGACGTTAGTGGAGATTAAATTAGAATAACGGACGCGTACGACTAATGTCTATGTTGATTTACGTCGCCTCGCGCCGCATGACCCCTCGAGTCGTATGACCTCTACGGAGCCTGTATTCATTCTGATCGCCTCGTGCTGCCTTGTCCAGCCACGAGGTGCCACGAGTGCCTC
>WNWK01023821.1:0-30549 GCA_009830355.1 Cherax destructor | reverse complement strand
TATTTGTAAAACACTTAAAGAGAGTGTCATACAGATGTGAAGTAGGTAAGAAAAGAGGAATGAAGGAAGTGAATTATGACAAAAAAATTTGGGGCTTTTTGGCAAAAATTGGGTTACCAATATATTTTGAGAGGGCAAAGGGGGGGTTGTAGCGCTTTTTTGGGGGCATTTGAAGAAAGTGGAATACAATGGGATGACCAAGAAAGGGGTATAAATCAGGGGGGGAATGAAGGGGGGGTCGCCCCAAGAAGGGTTGGAGAGGGGTAAAGGAGGTTTCGAATTCTAGGTGCTTGAGCATCCAGCAGGTTTGTGTCCCTGAGGATTCACGGATACTGGTTACCCCTTAGTGGGACACGAACGGTGTGTTTATAAACCGAAAAAAAAAATTAATGGAATACCCAGACGGGGATCCAGTGGCCCGGGACGACCCTTTTGAATCTCCACCCCCAAATTAAGAAATGTCTTTCCCCAATAGGCTAGTGGGGGGACACTGTTGGCTTTAGAAAAGTCGCAGCAGTGTTTTAACACTAACCATTTAAAGACTTTTTAATGAGTATTACCCAACCAATCAGTTGCTTATGGAAAAAAATTAGCTCTTCCATTTTTTTTCCCCCATTAAACTCTATTCAGGAATTCTTATTCCTTTTGAGTACCTCTTTTTTGTAGTCTCTGTGAAAGGTTGGATGTCGGGACACTCTAAGATATAATGCGTCTTTTCATGGTCCTGTCCTGTCCACACTTTGCATTTATGTCATTAAATTCTCCATAAAAAACCGTTGCCCCAGGGAAACTAACAGTTTAGCCTTAGTTAAGTACAGTAGTAACATCCTGCAGTCTACTGACCTTGTTATTTTTCCCCATAGTTATGTTTAACTTGACACATTTCATTAAGATAGGGTAGGGTAGTTTGTCTGTACTCTTCTACTGTTTTTCGGGGCTTGTTTTGCTAGTTTCTGTCTAACAGTGTTTCATAAACTTGTTTGAAAAAAACAAAAAATTTTACTCTACATTTTCTTTATTTAATGCTTGTTTAGCTAATTCATCAACTTTGTCATGCTCCTGGAGGTATATTTAGAGGTAATCCCCAAAATTTTTTATAGTTGATATACAAGCATGCTACATTCAGGTATCAGGCTAAGAACAAGTAATAAGGAAAGAGAAGCAAACAATTGAATTGTGTGTGTAGTCGTAGCTTCCACAAGCTTGAGAGCAACAAGTAGGGCAAACAGTTCAGTTTGTAAACCGGAAGACCAGTTATTAATTATAATACACCTCCATATTATAGTACTATCACGCAAGTTTACAATAACAGCACTTCTCGCCCTCCCACTGTCAAGGTTAATTAAGGAAGCCATCGGAGTACATAGTCTGGGATATCACCCAGACTTATCTGTCGTGTATGTGTTGCACATCACTGGTATTAGAAAATAATCGAAGTTGAGGATTGTGCATGATTAGTTTCAAGGTTTTGGGATATGATGTTGTTTCCTAATATGATACAATCTATGTAGTCCAAACATTTTTATGTGTGTGGTTGCTATTTGAATCCATGTTGATTCACTTGTCCCATGAATTATATGTTCTAGTAATTTGTAGAGACAACATTGATTACCACGCACCACCTTCAGTCCTGTCATGACACTGATTTCACGCATTCTATCAGTAATTCTTTACTCAGGCTAAGTATTTTAGTGATAAGCTGAACATCAAAACCCGGTCGTTCAGACACGTAAATATTTATTCCCATCCAATATTTACTTTCAGACATGACAGCTCTGACCAAGTATAGTTCTGTGTTGGGAGTCCCAAACTGGTAGTTCTATACCAATAGTTCAAGTTCGACAGTTCCGGACTGGTAGTCGTAGGCCAATAGCCCCAGACTAGCAGTCACTGGTAGTCCTAAACCCTAGTACCGAAATGTAGCCCCGAAATAGTAGTCCTGCACTAGTAGCTACAACCCTTGCCCCAGGGTAGGAGTGCCTTAGCTCCTTTCATGGTGAGAGGAAGGCTTGTTTATGGTAACTAGGTAGTTTACGGGGATAGTTACTCAGGTCACTGTCTGGGTATAATGAGCAGGAGGAAGAGGAGGATGCGGGAAAAGGGGAAAAACAAGAGAAAAAAGAGACAAGAACAGAAGAAAGCTGAGAAAAAGAGTCAACAGAGAAGAGACGTCAAGCTGATGAATCAACACTAGTTCCTCTGATGAAGTTCTTTCTCTGTCCGACTTCAACACGTGGTTTACGCTTCTTTGATTTATATTATCCTCTCTCTCTCTCTCCTCTTTTATTCTCTCTCTCTCTCTCTCTCTCTCTCTCTCTCTCTCTCTCTCTCTCTCTTTTTCTCTCCTTTCCCGACCAATATTTGGAATGGAGTGCCGACCTATAGCCTTAACTACAGTCTCATTAACTTAACGTTAATATTAGATAAATAAATAGATATCATAATTACAAAAAAAATATTAAAATTTCTTAAGAATAATAGGTTAACAAAAATCAATACGTAATTAAAAAAAAATTCCTGCCTAACAAATTAACTCCCTCGCCAAACACAGGTGTGTCTGGGCAGTATATCAGGCATTGTCTTATTTGCTAGGAAGCTGAAGGAAGGACTGCAAGGCATGAAGAAGTTAGCAACATCACCACGAGAAGCCTTGCAACACCTTAATGCCCAGCAAGAAACGAACCACCAAAACTACGTAGATTCGACGGTAGCCAAAAGCATCCAGATGAAATTACCTTGTAAACCTGGACACCATGGTAAACAAGTGGTGTGGGGATACGAGTGATACATATCTGACTGATACATATATACAGCAGGGATGAAGGAAGTGCAGCTACCAGCTTCAGGGACTCCCAGTAGAATAGAAGATACAGTGAACCTGCTCATCGTTGCATGTTTCTTCCCATAGTTTCAGAGACCCCCCGTCTCACGAGGAAAGTGCGCATCCAAGTAGGCAAAAGATTCATCACGGCAACTAAGAACCCTAGAGCAGCTCATTTTCTTCTGACATCTCAGTGTGGCAGATATATATATATATATATATATATAGTGTATATATATATATATATATATATATATATATATATATATATAGTCGTGCCGATTAGGTAAAACTGGTCAATTAGCAAGAACATTCGCCACCCAGCTCGTGAGAGAAGGGTGTGCTACTCTGGTCTCTGGCCCTGGTGGAGACTGTGAGCAACTTTATTTTCACTGTCATGGCGGCGGTGGGCAGACGCCGCATCAACACCGTCTGCATAGACATGGTTACAGGAGTAATCCAACCTGCTGTGGCGGCTACAGTAATACCTACTATTCTTTGTGATATATACAACATTGATATGGAGGAACTGTATGGAGTGGCACTTAATGGCATGAACAGGATCTTTGTGAAGTTGTTAACGGCTGCAGCATATGAGACATTGGTAGAGCGACATCAGGACAACGTCTACACGGTCAATCGACATTGCAGGTGCGATTAAAGGATGTGTCGCGCACCTACACATGGGTAAGGTAAAGAATGTGCCTTTGAGGCAGATCAAATGGATGTGGGACGTGTCTCAGCGAGTATGGGACAGTACATCTGGCAACGGCAGGAAAGGGAGTGTGGACCCATGGAGGGTCTTCCTGAGGGATCTTTCACCTTAAAGATGTCGTTACGGAGGCCCATTCCATCTTACATCATTATGGCTGAGTTTCGTACGCAAGTGTACGTGACTTACGCAGGACAAAGGAGGACGTGCAGGATATGTGGGGAAATTTTTATCATGTAGCAGCGGATTGTTTGCGGAGAGGTGCTCAACGAACCGCTGAACGCAAGATCCCGACAGAACCACAGGGAAAGCATGAGGACGGCTGGTGATGAGGGACAGCAGCAAAGGACCAGGAGCTGGAGTGAAATAGTGGAGGGTGGGCAGAACCGTGCCACCCATCAGAGCCTACTTTGGGGAGAGAGGTGAATGAAAAGGAGGTTGAGGAAGTACCTGTGATAGAGGAAGGCATGGATGCCTCTGGTGGAAGTGATTCAGGATTACTGGATGATCCATTACAGGTGTTGCATGTTCGGATGGGGCAGATTTGGTGGAGGAGGCACGAATTGGGATTGACTCGGGGCAGGAGAGTCCTGGGGGTAGCAGCATTGGTGCGGAGTGTCAATGTGGAGGTGCATCAGAGTGATAGTGGGGACATGATGGATGTGGGGAGCGGTCGCGAAGCGATCTGGCACGGTCGAAGATCATGATGATATCTTGACACCGGCCCAGAGGGTCACGAAGAAGCCTTTGGTGGAAGTGAAGGGAATGACAGGGAGGGAGTTGGCAAGAGATGATGGTAAGGATGCTGCTATGGGCAGCAAAAGTGTGGGCAAGGGGGTGGTAAAGGAAGGATAATGTCACAGTCTGTGCAGAGGTCGAAAGGTAAACCCACTCATTTATATTCCAGTGTCTAACTATTAATGTTAATGGATTGAGGGCAGAGGTCAAGCGACGGTGGGTAGAGGGAACTTTGAGACGGTATGGTGTGCAAGTGGGGTTCCTACAGGAGCACAATTATAGATGTGGACGTGAATTATGTTTGCAGGGATATGAGGTGATGCAGGGTCTTCAGGAAATTAAAAGGGGTGTGGCAGTGGTCATTAGCACGTCAAGCCCCTTTGTTCTACGAGCGTGGAGGAGAGTGGGGGGCAGGGTGGTAAGGGTGGAGGGGGATTGGGGGGTGAAGGTTTGTTTCGTAGGGGTTTATATGCGCGGAGGCTTCTCAAGAGTGAAAATTGATTTTTTAAACGATTACATGGTGGGGCATTGGGAGGTTTGCCGGGCGTGGCAATATTGGGAGGATTTTAATAGTGTAATTAGAAAAAGGGATGTGGAACCTAGGGAGCGGGTTGTGAGTTGGGGGCGTTGAGGGATTTATTGAGTAGTGCAGGTTTTAGGACGTAGTGGGAGGGGGTTTTTGTGGAGTATACTTTTGTTAGGAAGGATATGCGGCGTTGGATAGGGTATATGTGACAGGGAGGGTGGTTGTAGGGAGGGTGCAGACTTTTGATGTGGATTCTCGGATCATAGGGTGTTCTGCAGATGTGAGTTGGGAAGGGGTGATTAGGTGGTATCAGAGTTATTGGAAGCTGAATGGTAGATTATTGACTGGCATGGGTAGGGCGGATGATTTTAGGAGGTGGTGGGGGTCATTGTGGGAGCAAAGGGGAGAGGATAATAATGATTTGGTGGAATGGTGGGAGAGCTGTGCGAAAATAGGAATTAGGGAATATTATCAGAAGCTGGGGCGAGAGGAGGTGTGCTGGAGGTATGGTCTACAAAAATATCTTGAGGGGTTGTTGCAAGGTTGTTATGAGCGTGGAGGAGTGCAGGTGACGGATGAGATTCGAGGTTTGAAAGAAAGACTGAGGGATTTGCAAAATGAGAGGTTTGATGCGTGCAGAGTGAAAGCGGGTATGGATGATGTTTATGGGGTGACAGACCATCGCGGTATGTTGTGGGCAGGTGTAGGGGGCGCAGAGAGGCTATGACGATAGACTACCTGGATGTGGAGGAGGATTTGGAAGGATTCAATAGGGGTCAACGTTTACGGACGACTGAGGCGATGGGAGTTTACGTAGATAAGTGGTTTGAGGCGTATTTGGAGCAAGGGTGGGGGCAGGAGGAAGGTGAGATTGTAGAGGAGGGTGTGGTAGGGGTTTTGGGGAACAAGGACAGGTTGTGTCTGAGGGAGAAATAACAGAGGAGGAGGTGGGAGGCGGTGAATGGAATGAGTAGGGGAAAGGCGCCTGGTATGGATGGTATGGTGAATGAATTTATAGGGTACATTGGGATGTGTTGAAGGAATGTATGGTGGCCTTGATGAATTGTATGAAGAGTAGGTGTAGAATGGGAGGGAGCAGGGCATGGGGGTGGTAGTATTAGTTAAGAAGAGTAATCAGGGAACATGGTGCAGAATTATAGACCTCTGGTAATGATGAATGCAGATTATAAAATCTTTGCGAAGGTTTTGGGGGAAAAGATTGAAGAGAGTATTGCAGAAGGTGATAGCGGAAGGACAACGAGGGATACCAGGTAGGTGTATGATTGAGGGACATGAACGCATCAAGGATTTATAGAGGGGCTGGGGAGGAGTATTAGCGTTGGACTGAAGGGGCATATGATAGTGTGGAGAGAGGGATGCTGTATGCAATCATGAGGAAACAGGGGTTTGGTGAGGAGGTAGTTAGGTGGGTAGAGACGGTGTATTCGGGGCTACGTGCGCGTGCAGGTGAATGGGAAATTGGGAAGGGTGGTACGAATGGATAGGGGTTTGCGACAGGGATGTCCATTATCCCAGATATTGTTTGCGTGCATGCAAGATCCCTTTACAGGATGATTGTGAAGAATGTGGGGTGGGTGGATACAGGAGGGGGGGAGGAAATGATATAGTGGGGTACGTGGACGATACCACGGTGCTGGAGGAGAATGGAAGAGGGATTGAAGATTATTGAGGGGCTCTAAGGGTGTTTTGTGCAGCTACGGGTATGAGAATTAACTGGGGCGAATCGCGTTTGTTGGAGGTAGGGCATGGATTGGAGGTAGATTGGCTGAGAGATATGGGTGGGATTATTGTGGATAGTCTGAAAATTTGTGTATTATGTATATGGGTGACAGTATGGAGGCCAGGAGGGTGAACTCTGGGAGGGTGGTGCAACTAGCGCTAGATAGGTTGACGAGTTGAGGGCGGGGGATCTTTCCTTGCATCAGAGGGTGATAGCGGTGAACGTGCTGATCTACAGTAGACTGTGGCACGTGGCAGTGGTTTACCCTCTGATGCAGGAGGATGTGAGAGGGTTGGAGGTGAGGGTTTTAAGTACATTTGGGCTTGGTAAACACTGGTTGAGGAAGGAGGTGGTTAGGAAGAGAGTGGAGTTAGGGGGTTGGGGCTTATTTGGGTGGAAAGGAGGTTGATGTGTTTGTTTGGAAACGGTGTATGGTGCGGCTGGGAGGCACTGAGGGGGCTACTGTGGGAGCGGTGGAGCGGAGGTGCGCAGATGGTGGGGGTGTATCGTTGGGGACGTGTTGGATATATTGCGCATTTGGTGATTGTGAGGAGGGTACAAGAAGTGAAGGCTAGTGTTTTGGAGGTCGCGTGTGGGGGAAGGATGGGATTGAGGGTGGCTGAATACCCTCATGTATGATTGGGGATTGATCTGAGGGTTTGAAAGGTATGAGGATTAGGGCTGGGGATAGGGAATTAATGTATAGGTTTCTACATGGGGTGGTGGCAGATAAGGCATTGTTATGTCGGATGGGCATTGTTCAAGATGGGTGCTGTAAAGATGTGGGTCGCAAGAAACAGTGATGCATGCTATATATTTTTGTGAGGAACTGGGGGTGGTGAGAGAATGGATAGGCAGGGTGTTGAGGAAAATGGGGGTGGGGGTATTTCAGTACTGAGGGCTATGAGTATGGATATACGAGGGTGGGTGATAGAGAACGCAGGGGTTTATGGTATTTAATGGTGGATTTCGTGTGTGTGTCCTGGAGACTGAGGGAGCAGGGGGGGGGGGAAAGGATTAGAGCTATGGGGGCACAATGTATAGGAGTAAATGCAGGAATCGGTGGTGTATGGGAGTAAATGGGAGTCTGCATTTTCTGATGAGTATAGGAACATGGTTTTGGGATGTATTGTAGACGTAGAAGGGGGCTTGACGTGGTAGGAGGGTAAGCTCATCCTGGTTAAGGTATGACGAGTGAGCGTGGAGTTTTGGATGTGTATTAGGGTGTAGTTCTAGGTGGGGAGGTGTGTCTGTTGGGTCATAGTGGAGAGGGGGAATTTAATTATCAAGATAATTTTAGCGGTTGTGGGGAGAAAAGGGGGGTTAGGGTATGTGTGCATGGAGGGGGTTGGGATGACTAATGACGCAGGGGGTGGCTTTTCAAGTGGGGGAAGGGTTTGATTATAGGGTTAATCTTTTTGTAAGGGGTTTGAGGGGTTTGCCTGACGGGTTTTCTTGGTCGGAGAGGCATGGGTCTGGAGTATGAGTATGGGGAGCTTCTCTGTTGGATGATGACGTAGGAATACAAAATATTAGCCTCATGTATAAAAATGAAAATAAAAAAAAAAAAAATTAGCAAGAACTCATCTAAAATTAAGTCCTTTCTAAAATTTTCTTATACGTTTAAAGATATTTTTTTCATTTATGTTAATGTAAGAATTTATAATGTTGTACCAAGAGAAACTTTGAAAACCTACCTAACCTTATTACAACAAGAGCAATTTAATTTAGCCTAACCCAACTAAATATATTTTAGATACGTTAACATTAATTTAATAATAAACAAACACAATGAAATATATTTTTCGTTATGTTCAGAATGATTTTGGCGAAATTATTGCATACACAAATTTTCACTTGTCATATATGGCAAGGTGAGCGTTGCTATTTACCAAAATGCAGTTTACCAATGCATCACTATATATATATATATATATATATATATATATATATATATATATATATATATATATATATATATATATATATATATATGCGTTAGTCTGCTGAATAAGACAAATCTGTCAATTAGAGGACCTAATCTAAAATGTAAGTTTTCCGTTAGTATTTTCATTCAATTTTGCATCAGATCTAACTTCAGACACCAACAAAGTTTGAATATAATTTAAATTAGCCTACCCTCTCAACACAACACAATACAATAAGTGAGGGCCCAAGATTGTTCAACTGCCTCCCAGCATACATCAGGGGGATTACCAACAAGCCCCTGGCTGTCTTCACAGGCACTGGACAGGCACCTCAAGTCGGTACCTGATCAGCCGGGCTGTGGTTCGTACGCTTGGACTGCGTGGCCAGCAGTAACAGCCTGGTTGATCAGGCTCTGGTCCAGCAGGAGGCCTGGTCACAGACCGGGCCGGGGGCGTTGACCCCTGGAATTCTCTCCAGGTAGACTCAACCTATCGGGAAAACGTCCGTTGTCTTTTTGAGAATGTGTAGAATCATAAAACTCCAGACCGACGCTAACGCGTTGGTCTGGAGTTTTATGACTCTCCGACCGCGGGTTCTATCCCCGCCAGTGGTATGGTTTGTTTGCGATCGTGTCATTACGATTTCATGAGTTGTGTGTGTAACAATATACTTTTGGAACTGAAGGTTTACTCACTTTATAATTTCAAACGTCTCTGAGATAAGACAGTGTTATGGCCTAAGATGTCGGTCTATCACTTGAACGGAGTAAAGCTCCAAAACGAGCACACAGGTAATGGATTTTCTTTTACCTGAGAAAAACAGATAAAAGAAAAGCAGAGGCCAACGTCGAGAGACAGCAGGTGGTACAGAATAAATACATGAAAGATTGAGAATTCAGACTGTAGACTCAAATTTACATCCTTTATTACAATTGTGCAAGCTAACAGAACGAAAGTAAAAGCATCAGTACCGAACAGACAAAAATACAAATATAAACACTAGCCGGAACAAGAGTACGCACATCAGTACAGGACGGAACAAGAGTACGCACATCAGTACTGGACGGAACAAGAGTACGCACATCAGTACAGGACGGAACAAGAGTACGCACATCAGTACAGGACGGAACAAGAGTACGCACATCAGTACTGGACGGAACAAGAGTACGCACATCAGTACAGGACGGAACAAGAGTACGCACATCAGTACAGGACGGAACAAGAGTACGCACATCAGTACAGGACGGAACAAGAGTACGCACATCAGACAGGACGGAAACAAGAGTACGCACATCAGTACAGGACGGAACAAGAGTACGCACATCAGTACAGGACGGAACAAGAGTACGCACATCAGTACAGGACGGAACAAGAGTACGCACATCAGTACAGGACGGAACAAGAGTACGCACATCAGTACAGGACGGAACAAGAGTACGCACATCAGTACAGGACTGAACAAGAGTACGCACATCAGTACTGGACGGAACAAGAGTACGCACATCAGTACAGGACGGAACAAGAGTACGCACATCAGTACAGGACGGAACAAGAGTACGCACATCAGTACTGGACGGAACAAGAGTACGCACATCAGTACTGGACGGAACAAGAGTACGCACATCAGTACAGGACGGAACAAGAGTACGCACATCAGTACAGGACGGAACAAGAGTACGCACATCAGTACAGGACGGAACAAGAGTACGCACATCAGTACAGGACGGAACAAGAGTACGCACATC
The DNA here is from genome assembly GCA_009830355.1 of Cherax destructor. NCBI lineage: Eukaryota > Metazoa > Arthropoda > Malacostraca > Decapoda > Parastacidae > Cherax > Cherax destructor. The sequence goes on along the minus strand of WNWK01023821.1, from coordinate 20,338 downwards.
AGTACAGGACGGAACAAGAGTACGCACATCAGTACTGGACGGAACAAGAGTACGCACATCAGTACTGACGGAACAAGAGCACGCACATCAGTACAGGACGGAACAAGAGTACGCACATCAGTACAGGACGGAACAAGAGTACGCACATCAGTACAGGACGGAACAAGAGTACGCACATCAGTACTGGACGGAACAAGAGTACGCACATCAGTACTGGACGGAACAAGAGTAGCAGAACATTACTGGACGGAACAAGAGTACCCAGACCACTACTGGACGGAACAAGTACTGAATGGACAAAAGTACAAATACCAGTACTGGACGGAACAAGAGCACTCAGACCAGTACTGGACGGAACAAGAGTACGCAGAACATTACTGGACGGAACAAGAGTACCCAGACCACTACTGGACGGAACAAGTACTGAATGGACAAAAGTACAAATACCAGTACTGGACGGAACAAGAGGCACTCAGACCAGTACTGACGGAACAAGAGTACGCAGAACATTACTGACGGAACAAGAGACCCAGACTAGTATTGGACGGAACAAGTACTGAATGGACAAAAGTACAAATACCAGTACTGGACGGAACAAGAGTACGCAGAACATTACTGGACGGAACAAGAGACTCAGACCAGTACTGGACGGAACAAGAGTACGCACATCAGTACTGGACGGAACAAGAGTACTCAGACCAGTACTGACGGAACAAGAGTACGCAGAACATTACTGGACGGAACAAGAGTACCCAGACTAGTATTGACGGAACAAGTACTGAATGGACAAAAGACAAATATCGTACTGACGGAACAAGAGTACGCAGAACATTACCGGACGGAACAAGAGTATCAGACCAGTACTGACGGAACAAGAGTACGCAGACCAGTACTGACGGAACAAGAGTACCCAGACCAGTACTGACGGAACAAGAGTACCAGACCAGTACTGACGGAGCAAGAGTACTCAGACCAGTACTGACGGAACAAGAGTACTCAGACCAGTACTGGACGGAACAAGAGTACGCAGACCAGTACTGGACGGAACAAGAGTACCCAGACTAGTATTGACGGAACAAGTACTGAATGGACAAAAGTACAAATACCAGTACTGGACGGAACAGGAGTACACAACTCTGTCTTAGATATTCACTTGTTGCTTGTCTGTACTCTTTTTAGGTAGTACTTTGTTGCTTGTCTGTACTGTTTTAGGTAGTACTTGTTCCTTGTCTGTACTGTTTTGGGTATTACTTGTTGCTTGTCTGTAATTAGTTCTGTCTTGTATACTAACTTGCTCCTTGTCTGTACTTAACTCTTGGATATTAACCCTTCCATCGCTCTCTTGTTTAGACCACCTTTGCCTGAATCCAGCTGTCTATATTAATCATGTAGAATTTTGGTGTTTGTATGTGTTCACCCTCATGTATTAACAGATAATAACTTTATCCAACATTTACATGGACAAAATCTATAGGGTAAGAACCAGTAAAAAGTGACGAGTTTAAAAATCGACAAAGCTGTAGTTATCGCCAGGTAGCGTCTGATGAACGAAAACTGAAAATAATCGATAAAAGTACTTGTTTATTTGGCTTTACAAGTCTACATATATGGAATATTCATCTTCCTGTGCTCACTTGGCCGTCCTGTAGTTTGTACTCACTTTGAGTTATAAGGATTGATTCTTAACTTTGGCCTCCCCAGTCATTCAATTATTCACAACTGGTCCTGGTATCTTGGGCCCTAAATACTTTTGTCTCAAAAAATTGCTCTTTTGTACCATTTTCAGTTTCTCTGCTTAATTTTAATTTGTCATAAAAACCTGTTCACCTTGTGTTAGTTACCATTTTGTCCTAGGCACATGTCGATTAGACACTACACTAGGCCTGTTGTATGTGTTAGATAAGATAAGATAAGATTTCTTCGATTTTTAACCCCGGAGGGTTAGCCACCCAGGATAACCCAAGAAAGTCAGTGCGTCATCGAGGATTGTCTGTCTTATTTCCATTGTGGTCCTTAATCTTGTCCCCAGGATGCGACCCACACCAGTCGACTAACAACCCAGGTACCTATTTGCTGCTAGGTGAACATGACAACAGGTGTAAGGAAACACGTCGAAATGTTTCCACCGCCGGGAATCGAACCCGGGCCCTCCGGTGTGAAGCGAGAGCTCAAGCCACCAGACCACCGGTTAGTGTGTGTGTGTGTGTACTCACCTAATTGTGGTTGCAGGGGTCGATACTCAGCTCCTGGCCCCGCTTCTTCGCTGTCTGCTACTGGGTCTCTGCTCTCCCTGCTCCATGAGCTTTATAATACCTTGTCTTAAAACTATGTATGGTTCCTGCCTCCACTATATCTTCCTCTAGACTATTCCACTTCCTGACTACTCTGTGGCTGAAGAAATGCTGTGTGTGTATGTGTGTGTGTGTGTGTCATGTCTGAAAATACCAGATCTGCTCCTTTACAAAAGTCAACACAAAACAGTTTTATAACCTGCCTCGCTTGTCTTCCATCAGCAAGATATTGTGACCCGGGAGATCTTTTCAAAGTCATCTCAGGCAGTGACTCTTGAGCTATATATTGAGTCAGTGAAGAAGGTAAAATTGAGATGTGAGTGATTCGTTGAATGCGTCCCTGAGTGCATGCCAAGCATATTTTGAAAAGGACAAATTATCTAATAATGGCAGAATAAATCTTTGATACTTTTAGAAACAATTGAACGAAACTTATGTGTTACAACACCCGTGGAGTTCATTCTTACCGATTGTACATTGAAATTTACATTAAACAGGAGGTTATTGTGAGACAGTCATGTGTGCAAACCTTATAGTCGAAAGTTAATCTTGCCAGAATCCAGATATCTGAAAAGCATAGCATGTTTGATTAAGTCGTATCAGTAGAAACATTGTTTTCCTTATACGACTTTATTCTTTTTGTGAACTTTTTCTCCAGTGACTATACTTATATTGCTTTATTGTAAGTATTGGTAGGGACATTGTGTTTGAATACGTGCAACACTTGTTAAAGAGGAATACCAGCGCTACTTACCTGCCGCGTACCACATTACACTCTGGGAGGATGGGGTACGTTATGGGCATTGTCACCTGGGAGGATGGGGTACGTTATGGGCATTGTCAGAAAGTAGTTTAGCAACCCAGCTCTCAGACGAGCCTAAGTATTAGTGCCTCTGTATGATTATTACTTTTTTTATTTTTACAGATGTTATATGCACATAAAAGTATATTACCTGAGTTTACCTGAGAGAATTTCAGGGGTCAACGCCCCTGCGGCCCGGTCTGTGACCAGGCCTCATGTTGGACCAGAGCCTGATCAACCAGGCTGTTACTGCTGGCCGGCCGCACGCAGTCCAACGTACGAACCACAGCCTGGCTGGTCAGGTACCGACTTCAGGTGCCTGTCCAGTGCCTGCTTGAAGACAGCCAGGGTTTGTTGGTAATCCCCTGATGTATGCTGGGAGGCAGTTGAACAATCTTGGGCCCCTGACACTTATTGTGTTGTCCCTCAACGTGCTAGTGGCACCCCTGCTCTTCATTGGGGGATGTCACATCGCCCCTGAGTCTTTTGCTTTCGTAGGGAGTGATTTTCGTGTGCAAGTTTGGTACTAATCCCTCGAGAATTTTCCATGTGTATATAATAATGTATCTCTCCCGCCTGCGTTCTAGAGAGTACAGGTTTAGGAACTCCTGCGTTCCCAGTAATTGAGGTGGTTTACCTGGAGTTCCGGGGTCAACGCCCTCGCGGCCTCATGGTGGATCAGGGCCTGATCAACCAGGCTGTTACTGCTGGCCGCACGCAGTCCAACGTACGAACCACAGCCTGGCTGGTCAGGTACGATTTAGTGCCTGTCCAGTGCCTGCTTGAAGACAGCCAGGGGTCTATTGGTAATCCCCCTTATGTATGCTGGGAGGCAGTTGAACAGTCTTGGGCCCTGACACTTATTGTGTTGTCTCTCAACGTGCTAGTGGCACGTGTGCAAGTTTGGTATACTAATCCCTCTAGAATTTTCCAAGCGTATATAATAATGTATCTCTCCCGCCTGCGTTCTAGGGAGTACAGGTTTAGGAACCTGCCGTTCCCAGTAATTGAGGTGGTTTATCGCAGTTATGCGTGCCGTGAAGGTTCTCTGCACATTTTCAAGGTCAGCTACTTCACCCGCCTTGAAAGGTGCAGTTAGTGTGCAGCAATATTCCAGCCTAGATAGAACAAGCGATCTGTAAAATGTCAACATGGGCTTGGCATCCCTGGTTTTGAAGGTTCTCATTATCCATCCTGTCATTTTTTAGCAGATGCAATTGCTACGGTGTTATGGTCCTTGAATGTGAGACCCTCTGACATGATCACTCCCAGTGTCTTTGACATTAGTTTTTCGCCTATTGTGTGGTTTGAATTAGTTTGTACTCCGATGAGATTTTAATTTCCACTTTTTCCGTATCTGAGTAATTGAAATTTCTCATCATTGAACTTCATATTGTTTTCTGCAGCCCATTTAAAGATTTGGTTTATGTCTGCTTGGAGTCTTGCAGTGTCTTCAACGGTGGACACTGTCAAAAGATTCGTGTGTCATCTGCAAAGGAAGACACAGCACTGTGGCTTATATCCCTGTCTATGTCCGATATGAGGATGAGGAACAGGATGGGAGCAAGTACTGTGCCTTGTGGAACAGAGCTTTTCACAGTAGCTGCCTCAGACTTTACTCTGTTGACTACTACTCTTTGTGTTCTACTTGTTAGAAATAGTAGATCCATCTACCAACTTTTCCTGTTATTCCTTTATCACGCATTTTGTGTGCTATTACACCATGGTCACACTTGTCAAAAGGTTTGCAAAGTCTTTGTGTATATAACATCAGCATTCTGTTTGTCTTCTAGAGAATCCAGGACCTTGTCGTAGTGGTCCAGTAGTTGGGACAGACAGGAGCGACCTGCTCTAAACTCATGCTGCCCTGATTGTGTAATTGATGGGTTCTAGATGAGTGGCGACCTTTCAAAGATTTTTATGATATGGGACGTTAGCGCTATTGGTCTGTAGTTCTTTGCTATTGCTTTACTGCCCCCTTTGTGGAGTGGGGCGCGTCTGCTGTTTTTAGTAACTGCGGACGATTCCAGTGTTCATGCTCCTCTCCATAGGATGTTAAAAGCACATGATAGGGGCTTCTGCAGTTCTGATGAACACGGAGTTCCATGAGAGTCTGGGCCTGAGCGGAGTGCATGGGCATGCTGTCATTTATTGCCTTTTCGAAGTCATTTGGCATCGTGGTGATGTCAGATAGGCATGCGTCTGTCAAGTTCTGTGGCACTCTCATAAAAATTCATTTAGGTCTCGATTTTCAGTCTGGTTAGCGGCTCGCTAAAAACTGAGTCATACTGGGACTTAAGTAACTCACTCATTTCCTTGCTGTCATTCGTAGTAGGGCCCATCCTGTTTAAGTAGGGGCACAATACTGATGTTGTTCTCGACTTTGATTTTGGATAAGAAAAGAAATACTTTGGGTTTCCTTCAATTTCATTTATAGCTTTTTGTTCTTTCCCGCATTTCTTGATTCCTGTAGGATTCCTTTAGTTTTAATTCGGTGTTTGCTATTTCTCTGACTAGTGTCTCCCTACGTATTTCAGATATATTGCTTCCTGTAGCCGCTCCGTTATTCTTTGCCTTCGCCTGTATAGGAGCGCCTCTTTCTAGTTTGCATCTTCTCCTCCTTTTCCTTAAGGGAATTTGCCTTGAGCAAACCTCTAGTGCCACAGAGTTAATTTGGTCTAGACAGGTTAGGATCCGTGATGCTTAGGCAATCTTCCCAGTTTATATCATTTAGGACTTGGCTTACTTGGTCCCACCTTATGTTTTTGTTATTGAAGTTGAATTTGGAGAAGGCTCCCTCGTGGCTGATCACATTTTGTTGATCTGGGGCTCCTGCATGCATGTCTGGACCTCTATTATGTTGTAATCTGAGTATATTGTTTTTGATATGATGACATTTTCGTATCAGATCATCATTGTTGGTGAAGATGAGGTCCAGCGTATTCTCTAATCTTGTGGGTTTCTACTATATGTTACTTAATAAGTTAAATAACATATTTCTGATTAGAAGAAGAAATTACCTATGTATCATGTCTACCCACTAAGTATCATTGTACCATGTCTAAATAAATTATTATTAAGAAAACATTTTCCATTTATTTCACAGAAACCAATTTAATTAATAAACCTACCACAGTGAAATTCGTACCAATCTAACATCAAGAGACTGCTGCTTTTGAGGAAAACACATCGGGACTAAAATTTTAAAGTTTGATAAAAAGATGCATATACTAATAATCTTTATTTCTACAAGTACATGTGGCCAACGTATACCAGACGTAGCTGACGTAGGAAGCCCCTTTGTTATGCAGAGTATTTCGGGCAAATTAGGTTAATTTTCTCTCCAGGATGCGACCTACACCAGTCGGCTAACACCCAGGTACCTGTTACAAGTTAGGTGAACAAGGACAGGTGCAGGTGTCTTATGAAACACGCCCTAGTGGTTTCACTCCAATCCGGGATCGAACCACGGACCTCAGTTAATGAGCTACACAGCCAAAACCTATGGAACGTTTCATTTGTTTTCATACTATGCATCAACCATTGAAGATTGATGCCATTCATAAATGTCGTGCCGACGAGCGTTGCGCCTGTCTTGGCTATATAAGATGCTGGTGTACTCGTGTATGCAATAATTTCGCAAAAATCATTCTGAACCTAACGAAAAAAATATTTCATTGTGTTTGTTTATTACTAAATTATTGTAAACTTATCTAAAATATATTTAGTTGGGTTATGCTAAATTAAATTGCGCTTGTTATAATAAGGTTAGGTAAGTTTTGTAATATCTTGGAAAATTATACTTTTACACAATATTAAATTTAAAAAAATATATCTCTCAAACGTATAAGAGAAAATTTTAGAAAGGACTTAATTTAGATGAGTTCTTGCTCATTGACCAGTTTTACTCTATTAGCACGAGTATATACATGCATCAATCACACAGGGGAAAGAAATGGAAAATTTTGATGATCCAGGCATTTTATTATGCTAGGTCTGATTTATTTAATATAACTACACCTGATAAAGAAAGAGGTGTGTTTATATTAATAAACTGGATTATTAAGATAGCGCCAGTAATATATTAAAATGAGACTTTTTCCAAATTTAGACTGTTAGTTGACATAGAATCTCATATTTTCAAGTTAGAAGATCAATTGAATAGTTTTGTGATTAAGGCACATTTTCTCTTGTCAAGGCGGAAGGGGAAGGAGTTCTGTGAGCAGTTGAGATAGTAGGACTTTGATTCAAGTAACTGGAACAACCAACTCTTCTTGTATTAAACCTAACTGACTCATTCCTCAGGTGCTTTATAGCCCCTATTGTATTAACTGTTACCCATGAATATAATGTTAATATTATAACCTGCTCTAATAGCATTACCTTAGTTTCTTAACGCCAGCAAATTTAAACTTGGGTACAAATATTTATGGTAATCTAATGCAGTATACATATTGTGTTGGTAGATAAAATTAAGTACAATACTTGTAATCAACCTTATAATCACTGTTGAAACACTGTGTTTGACTGTTCATTTACTGAGAATTATAGAAACTTATGAGATATATCATGCATCTTAATTGTGAAAATAAGATACTAGACATTTTGAGTAGTATCTAAATATTAGTAAAGGAAAACACTGTCTACATTACTTCGTATCAGGGTGCACATGTCAGTTACACCATTTAATCTTTACCTGTCATTAAAGAGAATGTCATCAACATACTGTACAGTAAGCGGTAACAAAAGAAATAAACTCTGGCTTACTGTGACTGGTAGCAATCTTTCAAGTTAAGGCTGATGGACAGCTTCCGCTTGTCACCCTGTCCTTGGAGGAAAACTTATACATTCGAAGCGCATTATTGTATATTACTGTACTTCTCTCCAGATCTATGCATCATAAGTTTACAGTTGTATTAGTAACAGGACTTCTTATGTACACCTAAATTTAGAATGTGTTCCTTCTACCAAACACACTGGCAAACTAGTTTCAAGACCGTTCTCACTTGATTAATATAATAATATCTTCATCTCTCGTGTTCTGCGTCTGTAAACATTTTCACGTCAACACAACGCCCATTTACATTTATTTATGTCAGTTTTTTCCTTCTACATATTGTAAATACATTTTGAGTTTTTTTCATAAGTTTGTTTTAAATTTTCAGTGGAGTTAACGCTTTTAATAATTATTCCTTCGCTTTACACTTTTACAAAATAATGACACTGTGAAGTTCAGGTAGGTATACACATGCACGCACACTTGCTAACCTACTATCACTTTAAATGCACACCTGGAACACACACACATACATACACACACACAAGTACACATGACTTCAGGATTGGCTAAATATAACATCCAGGTTCCTGTAAGTCAAATAGATATAAAACTGTCCACCCAGTTTCATACTTTTAATTTTCTGGGTGTCTCCCTTGACTTTTTTTCCAGAGAAACTTTTCTTTGCCATGTTTTTTTTTTTTATGTTTTTTATGATCTTTTAAGACGAGTCCATCTTCCCACAGGAGGTGGGCAGGCTGAAGGAGTGTTGAATACTTTTAGTTATGGCTGCCATTGTTAGTCACTGTTACCACGCCGAGGTCAAAATTACTTATGATCAGAGGCTAAGTTTTATTACAGGAATTAACTAGAGTGTAGGTGTATGATGGATTCTATATCAGGAGTGAAAGCTGCGGAATTCGGGTCAGCGACAGCAGCAGCAGCAGCAGCAGCGGGTTCTTCAGGTGTGGCACCAACGTCAACCTCTCCTCGTGCCGGAGGATCACAACGACTAAAAACCAGGACTGCCATGGTCACCTTCCTCCACCACCAGCAGCTTGCCGCCTCCCTCTCCCTCCCTTCTTCCACTACTTCCTCTCTACATCCTTCCAGTCCCAGCTTTGCAACTTCATTCCTCCTTCCATCTTTACCTCAACCCAAATCTTGTCTCCTTCCTCCATCACTTCCTACCACCATTTATCTTTTTTCTTCCATCCTCAGCCCTGGGTTCTCTCTTCACCCCAACAATACTCCCCATCGTACACTCCCCATCGTACACTCCCCATCGTACACTCCCCATCGTACACTCCCCATCGTACACTCCCACGTATTAGTCTCTTTCCTTAAGGAAGGGAAAGAGACCATACCATACCTAACTTATTTCTTTCTCGAGTCCTTACATCGCTAATTTCATCTTTACTTTCATGTCCTCGCGCCTCCTGCTTATCTCTTGGTATCTGCCACTGCCACCTAACCATTTTGACTACCCACCATCCCGCCTACCTACCTTTGTCTCCTATCCAGTTACTCCTGATAAACTGACCTACCTGAGGACTTTAGTGTTTTGTGATTGTTTTTGTAGTTTTTGCTACAGTTTTGTATTATTTGTTTTTTGTGGCTGCAGTGTTTTTCACACACCGAGAACTAAGCGCCAACCCACTAAGTCATAGAGCACTGTAGGGCAGGATATGCTGAAGGTGTAATATGCCTGATAGTGATGGTGTAGTAGTGCCATCTAGTGGTAGTAGTTTGAGTTACTCTAGTTGTCAGTGATGGTGTTATAATGAAGGTCAGGACAGTGACTAACCTCAAAGTCATTAAAGGTCATGAATTTCACAGTTAGTATTGTAACAGGAGAGGTTATGCAGTTGCTCCTCCTGCCGCCCACCGGCTTTACCGCTTCCTCAACCCTCTTAATACACCTAATTGACGCAGTATTGTCAATTGGCGTATTTGTAAGTACAACAGCAGAGTTGAGTTGCAGCTCCTGGTCCCCACCACCAGTTTGGTCACTATAATAGTCTTAATTTTCTACGTTCTGGGGGAGGTTGATTGACCTTAGTGGAGTGGTTACAGCTACAACCTGACAATACACTGCTGTTGTGCCACAACCTGACAATACACCGGTTGCTGTTTTTACAACTCCGACAATACACCGCTGCTTACAGCTACAACTCCTGACAACATCACAACGTTGCTACAGCTACAACCTTAACAACACACCGCGTTACAGCTACAACCTGACAATACAACGTTGCTACAGCTACAACCTGACAATACACCGTTGCTCCCAGCTACAACCTGACAATACACCGTTGCTACAGCTACAACCTGACAATACACCGTTGCTACAAGCTACAACCTGACAATACATCGTTGCTACAAGCAACAACCTGATGGCATCAAGGCGCGGAACAACCTGATTAATACACCGTTGCTACAAGCTACAACCTGACAATCACACCGTTGCTAAGCTACAACCTGATAATGCACGTTGCTACAAGCAACAACCCGGATAAAGCGTGCGTTATCAACATCGTTGCTACAGCTACAACCTGACAAACACACCGTTGCTACAAGCTACAGAATCTGATGTTACCGTTGCTAAGCAAGCTACAACCTGACAAGATCACACCGTTGCTACAAGCTACAACATGACAATACACCGTTGCTATAGCTACAACCTGACAATACATTCGCTTTGCTTACAACCTGACAATACACCGTTGCTGCAGCTACAACCTGACAATAAACTAAGACACTATGGTATAAAATGAGAAGCAAAAATCCCTCACAAGCTCAGCCTGGTTATATGAACTGCTACTTTGTTAATGTATAACACTAGTACACCATAATGTATAACACTAGTACACCATAATGTATAACACTAGTACACCATAATGTATAACACTAGTACACCATAATGTATAACACTAGTACACCATAATGTATAACACTAGTAACCATAATGTATAACACTAGTACATCATTTTTTGTAAACATATCCAACGTACTAACTCACGTGCCAAGAACTCCTTTTGCATTGTCCTATTCTTAAGTCTACTTACATTGTACTATTTTTAAGTTTAATTATAGAATCAAACTAAATCTTATGATTCCAAACATTGATTCTGATATCAACCTCTTATTAAATGACTTACATGAACCTAACAACAACTGTCATTACTACACAGCAGAACAGGCTAAAACACTACTCAAAGCCAACAATAACATAACTATCTTTAACTACAATGTCAGATCTTTAAGCAAGCATTTTGATGACCTCACAGCATTATTAAACTCACTACAGGCCAGTATGTCCATCATTGCTCTCACTGAAACATGGTTAAAGCCTCATACTACAGATATCTATGCCATTCCTGGTTACACAGACATACACAATTGTAGGCCAGACCAACAAGGGGGTGGCACAGCTATGTTATACTCAGACCAGCTTGAATATATCAACAATACATGCACAAGAGATGGACATGGATAATATATAATAGCTAAGTTTAAATCCAAATACCTATAAAAACCTCTCATAGTTATAAACATCTATAGATTACCACAGTCAAATATTAAGCAATTTAGTGAAAAATTAGGAAGTATGATTACTGATGTACACATGAACAAAGACCACTTAATCCTCACAGGAGACTTCAATATAAACCTCCTACAAGATCAGGACCCACATGTAACTGAATTCACAAACACTATGAGCAACTGCTTGCTGCTCCCGACAGTAACAAAACCTACAAGAATCTCTGAGACCTGTGCCTCTCTATTAGACCATATCTGGACTAACATCATATCCCCATTAAAATCAGGCATAATCCCAGATAATACCACAGACCACTACCCAACCTTTCTCATAACCAACCTCGGAAAATTACCACTAGAGACTACTAATGTTACCTTTAGACTACATAATGAGACAGCTATAAATAACTTCATAACAGCTATGACAAACACTGACTGGCAAACAGAAATAGACAACTTCACAGATACTGACTTATGTATTAATAATTTTCTTAAAAAGACCCAATACCTCTATAATAAGCATTGCCTAAAAATAATCAAATCACAACTAAAGATTAAACAGTCCCTGGCTAACCCCAGCATACTCAAATCCATTAATATAAAGCACCTATATGAAAAACAGTACAGAATGGGTCAAATAACAAGAGAACAAACAAAACGTTACTCATCAAACCTAACGAGTCTGATAAGAAGGTCATAAAAATTGTACTATGAGAACAGATTACATAACTTAAAAGGTGATATAAAAAAGACATGGAAAACCCTTTCTGAAATTCTAGGAACTAAAAATATATCCACAAACAGAACAATCAAGCTAACAAAACCAGATGAACCCCTACTACCACCTATTGAAACAGCTAACAAACTCAATGATTTCTTCTCCACCATAGGAAAAAAAGCTGGCAAGCAAAATCCCAAGTTCAAACACTCCACCTAACGGCTATCTCACTGGCACCTATCCGAACACACTATTCCTAGCCCCGACCAACCCAATAGAAGTTTCACTTATAATCAACACATTAAAAACAAAGCAGGTGAACTAAATAACTTACCACCTTTTATATACAAAAAGCTCTCTCAAGTTCTCTCACCAATTATTGCAACACTTCTTTAACAAATCCATCGAATCCTCTACCTTCCCATCAATACTAAAACAGCGAGGGTCACCCCATACATAAAGGAGGAGATCAAACAGACCTGAATAACTACAGGCCGATATCTAACTTACCCCTTCTCTCCAAAATCTTTGAAAATTAATTCATAGACAAATATATTCCTACCTTACCTCCAACAACGTACTCAACCACTGTCAATTTGGTTTCAGGCCTAATAAAAATACAAATGATGCCATTATACACATGTTAGAAATAATTTACACTGCTCTTGAGAAAAAAGAAATCCCAGTGGGAATCTTCATTGATTTACGAAAAGCTTTTGATACAGTTGACCATGATCTGTTACACCTAAAATTATCACACTATGGTATAAGAGGGCACTCCCTCAACTACCTAAAATCATACCTTAGCAACAGAAACCAATATGTGTACACAAATGGAGCTAGCTCTACCGCGCAAACTATTACAGTAGGTGTCCCACAGGGAAGTGTTCTTGGCCCACTTCTCTTTCTCATTTACATTAACGACCTACCAAATGCATCTAAACTACTCAAACCCATACTATTTGCAGATGACACTACATACGTTATCTCGCACCCAAGCCCAGACATACTAGCCAACACTGTAAATACTGAATTGCAGAAAATATCTACCTATATGATGACTAACAAACTTACTCTCAATATTGATAAAACCTATCAATATGTATGTCAAAAACATTGGCTCGTAAGACGTATATATACGACCAAAACAGTCAAAGGGTATTAAAGTAGGTAAATCTTGTCTTACAAACCCTTTATTAAACAGAGACATCTGATAGCAAAGCAATAGAAGTGAGATAGGAGAGAAGGTTTGGTGGATTGTATATTTGGCATATTCATTACTCTGACACGCTCGCGCTGACACACTCGTTCTGACACGCACACTCTGACACACTCGCTCTGACACGCACACTCTGACACGCACACTCTGACACGCTCACTCTGACACGCACACTCTGACACGCACACTCTGACACGCACACTCCGACACGCTCACTCTGACACGCTCACGCTGACACGCTCACTCTGACACGCTCACTCTGACACGCTCACTCTGACACGCTCACTCTGACACGCACACTCTGACAAGCTCACTCTGACACGCACACTCTGACACGCACACTCCGACACGCTCACTCTGACACGCTCACGCTGACACGCTCACTCTGACACGCTCACTCTGACACGCTCACCCTGACACGCTCACTCTGACACGCACACTCTGACAAGCTCACTCTGACACGCACACTCCGACATGCACACTCTGACACGCTCGCTCTGACACGCTCACTCTGACACACTCACTCTGACACGCACACTCTGACACGCTCACCCTGACACGCACACGCTGACACGCACACTCTGACACGCTCACACTGACACACACACTCTGACACGCACATTCTGACACGCACACCCTGACACGCTCACCCTGACACGCTCACGCTGACACGCTCACTCTGACACGCTCACTCTGACAAGCTCATCTGACACGCATCACTCTGACAAGCTCACTCTGACACGCACACTCCGACACGCACACTCTGACACGCTCACTCTGACACGCTCACTCTGACACGCTCACTCTGACACGCACACTCTGACACGCACACCCTGACACGCACACTCTGACACGCACACTCTGACACGCACACTCTGACACGCACACACTGACACGCACACTCTGACACGCACACTCTGACACGCTCACTCTGACACGCACACTCTGACAAGCTCACCCTGACACGCACACTCTGACAAGCTCACCCTGACACGCACACTCAGACACGCACACTGTGACACGCTCGCACTGACACGATAACTCTGACACGATCAATCTGACATGCACACCCTGACACGCTCACCCTGACACGCACACTCTGACACGCACACCCTGACACGCACACTCTGACACGCACACTCTGACACGCACACTCTGACACGCTCACTCTGACACGCACACTCTGACACGCACACTCTGACACGCACACTCTGACACGCACACCCTGACACGCACACTCTGACACGCACACTCTGACACGCTTTCTCTGACACGCTAACCCTGACACGATCACTCTGACACGCACTCCCTGACACGCTCACCCTGACACGCACACGCTGACACGCTCACTCTGAAATGCACACTCTGACAAGCACACTCCGACACGCTTACTCTGACACACACTATGACACGCTCACTCTGACACGCTCACTCTGACACGCACACGCTGACACGCTCACTCTGACACGCACACCCTGACACGCTCACCCTGACACGCACACTCTGATACGCTCACCCTGACACGCTCACTCTGACACGCACACTCTGATACGCTCACCCTGACACGCTCAATCTGACACGCTCACTCTGACACGCTCACCCTGACACGCACACACTGATACGCTCACCCTGACACGCTCACCCTGACACGCACACTCTGATACGCTCACCCTGACACGCACACCCTGACACGCTCACTCTGACACGCTCACTCTGACACGCTCACCCTGACTCGCACACTCTGACACGCACACTCTGACACGCACACACTGACACGCTCACCCTGACACGCACACTCTGACACGCTCACGCTGACACGCTCACCCTGACACGCACACGCTGACACGCTCACGCTGACACGCTCACGCTGACACGCACATTCTGACACGCTCACACTGACACGCACACCCTGACACGCTCACTCTGACACGCTCGCGCTGACACGCACACTCTGACACGCACACTCTGACACGCTCACTCTGACACGCTCACCCTGACACGCACACTCTGACACGCTCACTCTGACACGCACACTCTGACACGCACACGCTGACACGCTCACGCTGACACGCTAACTCTGACACGCTCGCGCTGACACGCACACATGACACGCACACACTGACACGCTCGCGCTGACACGCACACTCTGACACGCTCACTCTGGACACGCACACTCTGGACACGCACCTCTGACACGCTCAGTCTGACACGCATACTCTGACACGCTCACTCTGACACGCACACGCTGACACGCTCACTCTGACACGCACACGCTGACACGCACACTCTGACACGCTTACACTGACACACACACTCTGACACGCACATTCTGACACGCACACCCCGACACGCTCACCCTGACACGCTCACGCTGACACGCTCACTCTGACACGCTCACTCTGACAAGCTCATCTGACACGCACACTCTGACAAGCTCACTCTGACACGCTCACCCTGACACGCACACTCTGACACGCTCACTCTGACACGCACACTCTGACACGCACACGCTGACACGCTCACGCTGACACGCTAACTCTGACACGCTCGCGCTGACACGCACACATGACACGCACACTCTGACACGCTCGCTCTGACACGCACACTCTGACACGCTCACTCTGACACGCACACTCTGACACGCACCCTCTGACACGCTCAGTCTGACACGCATACTCTGACACGCTCACTCTGACACGCACACGCTGACACGCTCACTCTGACACGCACACTGCGACACGCTCACTCTGACACGCACACTCTGACTACTTGCCTCTCCGGAAGTCCCATCCTTAATGTACATTCACTATGAATCTTTGCACTAACTTTGATTCCCATTTTTACTGGAAGTAACTCACTACTACTCTATCATACCACAAATATGTACACTTCCTCCCATGCAGTGCTACTTATCATACCACTATCACGTACACTTCCTCCTCTATGCAGTGCTATTTTCATACCACTATACGTACACTTCCTATGCAGTGCTACTTTATCATACCACTATACGTACACTTTCCTTCATGCAGTGCTTTTTCTATCATACCACTATCATGTACACTTCCTCCCATGCAGTGCTACTTATCATACCACTATCACGTACACTTCCCATGTAGTGCTATTCTATCATACCACTATCATGTACACTCCTCCCATGCAGTGCTACTCTATCATACCACTATTACGTACACTCTCCTCCCATGCAGTGCTACTCTATCATACCACTATCACGTACACTATCCTCCCATACAGTGCTACTCTATCATACCACTATCATGTACACTCTCCTCCCAAGCAGTGCTACTCTATCATACCACTATCATGTACATTCTCCTTCCCATGCAGTGCTATTCTATCATACCACTATCATGTAATTGTCCTCATGTCAGTCTATCTATCATACCACTATCATGCACACTCTCCTTATGTCAGTGCTACTTATCATCCACTTATCATGTACACTTCCTCATGCAGCTACTCTACATCCACTATCATGCACACTTTCCTCCTGCATTGCTACTCTATCATACCACTATCATGTACACTCTCCTCCCATGTCAGTGCTACTTCTATCATACCACTATCATGTACACTTCCTCTCATGCAGCTATTCTATCATACCACTATCATGTACACTCCTCCCATGCAGTGCTACTCTATCATACCACTATCACGTACATTTCTCCCCCATGCAGTGCTACTCTATCATACCACTATCACGTACATTTCCTCCCATACAGTGCTCTCTATCATACCACTATCATGTACACTCTCCTCCCAAGCAGTGCTACTCTATCATACCACTATCATGTACACTCTCCTCCCATGCAGTGCTATTCTATCATACCACTATCATGTACATTGTCCTCCCATGTCAGTGCTACTCTATCATACCACTATCATGCACACTCTCCTCTTATGTCAGTGCTACTCTATCATACCACTATCATGTACACTCTCCTCCCATGCAGTGCTACTATATCATACCACTATCATGTACACTGTCCTCCCATGCAGTGCTACTCTATCATACCACTATCATGTACATTTTCCCTCCCATGCAGTGCTACCTATCATACCACTATCAGTACACTTCCTTCATGCAGTGCTATTCTATCATACCACTATCATGTACACTTCCTCCCATGCAGTGATATTTCTATCATACCACTATCATGTACATTTCCTCAAATGCAGTGCTATTCTATCATACCACTATCATGTACACTTCCCTCCCATGCAGTGCTATTCTATCATACCACTATCACGTACACTTCTTCTCATGCAGTGCTATTCTATCATACCACTATCATGTACACTTCCTCCCATGCAGTTCTACTTATCATACCACTATCACGTACACTTCCTCCCATGCAGTGCTATTCTATCATACCACTATCATGTACCACTTCCTCCCATGCAGTGCTATTCTATCATACCACTATCATGTACACTCTCCTCTCATGCAGTGCTATTCTATCATACCACTATCACGTCACTCTCCTCCCATGCAGTGCTATTTCTATCATACCACTATCACGTACCCCTCTTCCTCCCATGCAGTGCTATTCTATCATACCACTATCACGTACATTTCTCTTCATGCAGTGCTATTCATCATACCACTATCATGTACACTTCCTCCCATGTAGTGCTACTCTATCATACCACTATACGTACATCTTCCTTCTCATGAAGGCTATTCTATCATACCACTATCACGTACACTCTCCCCCATGCAGTGCTATTCTATCATACCACTATCACGTACACTTCCTCCCATGCAGTGCTATTCTTATCATACCACTATCACGTACACTTCCTCTCCCCATGCAGTGCTACTCATCATACCACTATCATGTACACTCTACTCCTTTCCCATGTCAGTGCTACTCTATCATACCACTATCATGTACATTTCCCCTCCCATGCAGTGCTCCCTTTATCATACCACTATCACGTACACTTCTCATGCAGTGCTTTTCCCTATCATCCACTATCACGTACCCCTCCCTCCCATGCAGTGCTACTTATCATACCACTATCATGTACAATTTCCTCCCATGTCAGTGTACTTCTATCATACCACTATCATGTAACTTCCCTCCCATGCAGTGCTACTTATCATACCACTATCACGTACATTTCTCCTCATGCAGTGCTATTCTATCATACCACTATTATGTACACTTCTCCTCCCATGCAGTGTATTCTATCATACCACAAATATGTACACTCTCCTCCCATGCAGTGATATTCATCATACCACTATCATGTACACTTTCTCTCCAATGCAGTGCTATTCTTATCATACCACTATCATGTACACTCTCCTCCCATGCAGTGCTATTCTATCATACCACTATCATGTACACTCTCCTCTCATGCAGTGCTATTCTATCATACCACTATCATGTACACTCTCCTCCCATGCAGTGCTACTCTATCATACCACTATCACGTACATTCTCCTCCCATGCAGTGCTATTCATCATACCACTATCATGTCATTCCTCCCATGCAGTGTTATTCTTATCATACCACTATCATGTACATTTCCCTCTCATGCAGTGCTATTCTATCATACCACTAATATGTACACTCTTCCTCCCATGCAGTGCTACTTATCTACCACTATACGTACACTTCCTCCCCATGCAGTGCTATTCTATCATACCACTATCACGTACACTCTCCTCCCATGCAGAGCTCTGACACTCGTATGTCTTATATTTGTCATTGAAGATAATTCGTTGTATTATATTCATTATCAATGTAAGGGCAGTTTCTTAGTTGAAGTTTCTTAGAGGTGTCCTTGATGGCACCTCAAGCAGCCCTCAAGAGATCATTTAAAGACATCCTTGGATGTAATTTATTGTTGCCCTCCGAGATTTTTGTTGGTATGTGTTGTCAGGGTCAGTTGATTATGTCTGTCGAAGGAATTTGTCGTCCATTGCTGTCGTCCGAGACTGTCTTGCGTGACTACCGTCTGTGGTGCCTGTCGTCTGTTTTAATTGTGGTTCGTGTACGTCGTCCATATTAATAGTAATCGTAGGCGTCTGTCGTCCCTTTCAAAGGACCATGTAGCTAACAGTATCCGTCGTCTGTGGCTGTCGTCCCTTTCTTTCGTTAGCGACAACCCTCGAAGGTGACCTTCGCTTCTGAAATATTCACACTGAACATTACCGCCAGGTGGCTGCACCATAAAGTCTTGGTGGAAGGCTCGGCCAAACACCCGCTGGTAAAAGAAGGCAGTGGCAGGAAGAGGGAAGGAGATTGAAAGAAAATGAATGAGGAGCTGTGACTCAACCTCAGCAACCACAACTAGGTCAGTACACACAAAAAAACGAACAAGATGATGACGTCCCTCGTCAGAAAGTGGCAGGAGGCTGTGGAGTATTTCATACTCAGACAAAGGGAAAAGTGTACGAGAGAACCCGGTGGTTCACTCACTGATGAAGAACCCGGTGGTTCACTCACTGATGAAGAACCCGGTGGTTCACTCACTGATGAAGAACCCGGTGGTTCACTCACTGATGAAGAACCCGGTGGTTCATTCACTGATGAAGAACTCGGTGGTTCACTCACTGATGAAGAACCCGGTGGTTCATTCACTGATGAAGAACCCGGTGGTTCATTCACTGATTGTTACGCCTCTACTTCCTTTTCTGTCTGCTTTACCCATTTTCTTTAATAGTACATTGCGTTCATTTCCTTTAATTAGCAAATTGGAAATGAATGTCCTTGTATTATTAACCTTGTTTGTATATTTATATTGTGGCCACATTTTTGTAAATACTTCTATGTTACTTTAGGCAACTGGGTTGAGATAGTGAATTTTATAGTTAAGAGTAAAACCTGACGGTGGTTTGACCCCACCCCTTCTCCCTTCTGGGGTTTTAAGTCACGTGACCTACCTAACCCCACGGTCACTACGAGGGTAGGCAGTTGCAGACACCGCCACTGGCTCTACACACCTGCTGGG
>WNWK01023820.1:0-30549 GCA_009830355.1 Cherax destructor | reverse complement strand
TATATTCGGCAGCCTCTCCTGCCACTCTTTCCAGCCTTAATCCTATCCATCACCAGGGATTACGCTTATGCCTTGGTGCTTTTCGTTCTTCCCCGGTTGAGAGCCTCTATGTAGAAGCGAACATTCCATCCTTGTCCGATCGTCGCGATGCACATTGCATTCGCTATTATGTTCGCTCTCATGACCTCCGCAATCCTTCTATGTATAGGATTGTCACAGATGTTAGTAGGCGCTCTTTATTTGTTCGTCGCCCCTGCTTACTTCGTCCCTTTTCTCTTCGTCTACATTCACTCGTGTCTTCCCTTCAGCTCCCACCTCTATATGTTCATGTGACATCTCCGTTTCCCCTACCCCCTTGGGAAGTTCCTGCTGTCCGTGTCTGTTCTATTCCTCTACCTTGCGCGAAAGCCCAACTACCTACGGCGGCTTCTCGCTCTTTCTTTCTAGACCACTTCCGTTCTCATTCCCATGCCATCGCAGTATACACCGATGGTTCAAAGTCATCTGATGGCGTCGGATTCGCAGCAGTGTTTCCGGACAGCGTTGTACGAGGGCATCTATTACCCTCGGCTAGCATATTTACGGCTGAATTGTATGCCATTCTTGTGGCACTTATCCGTATTGCATCTATGCCTGAGTCACCATTTGTGGTCGTTTCAGACTCCTTAGTGCTTTACAGGCTATCCGTAAAATTGATACACCTCACCCCTAGTTCTTCGTATCCACCTTTGGTTACGCCGTATCTTTAGCAAGCATAAAGATATTGTTTTTGTTGGGTCCCTGGTCATGTTGACGTACAGGGCAATGAACAGGCAGACACTGCTGCGCGGTCAGCAGTACATGACCTTCCAGTTTCATATAGAGGTGTTCCTTTCACGGACTATTTTGCGGTCATTGCTACCCACCTTCGCACCCGTTGGCAACAACGCTGGTCTGACCTGCTGAATAACAAACTTCATTCTATTAAACCGGTTATAGGTTTCTGGCCTTCTTCTTGTCACCAATGTCGAGGTTGGGAGACTACTCTCCCGTCTTCGCATCGGCCACACTCGTCTTACTCACGGGTATCTCATGGAGAGGCTCCCTGCCCCTCTCTGTGAGCATTGTCAGGTTCCAGTGTCTGTTCGACATATCCTGTTGGACTGTCCACTCTATCAACGAGCACGCAGAATTTACCTCCAACGACGTCTTCGCTCTGCGGCCCTTTCTTTACCTTCCCTTCTTGCAGATGGACCCTCCTTTAATCCTGACTCTCTTGTTGACTTTTTGACAGAAACTGACTTACTACACAAACTCTGAAGATTATACCTCTAGCACCTCCCTCAGTCCCTTGTACCTCGATCTCTTGCTACCCTCCACCCCTGCACTTCCCACCGTCATCTAGCACTCCATACCCTACTAATCGTCCATCTCCCTCTTACAACTCACTCTCCCTGCATCCTACAATAACCTGCAGCGCTGTATAACCCCTGTGGTTTAGCGCTTCTATTTGATTATAATAATAATATCTCTATATTTTACCATCCCCACATAGGCCACACTGGCCTCCACATATAACCCTTCAAGTTTTTTTTTTTTTTTTTTTTTCATAAATTTTATGGATCCAAATTTAAACACATAGAAACACTTTATCTAAGAAACAACAAAACTGAACTAAAGTGCTTCCACTGTACATAGAAACATATAAATTATAAATTTCTACAGTGTGTGGACAGAATTTAAAAACCACTAAGAACACCTTAAACCCAAGAAGTACCCCTGAAACTTCAATATTCTCAGTTGAAAGCTCCAATATACAATAACATTGAAGACCGAGAAAATCGCATGTACAATATATTTAAGCCACATATCACCGTATTGAGTAGCACATATCATGCTATATGATGCTTTTTTTTTTTTTTCTTTTTACAAAAACTCCATCTCACAAAGAAAAGGGTCCTAAGGGGCAGTAACACCTGTCTCCGAGCGCGAATAAAAAAAAAATCGAAAAATTATGAAAATTGAGTTAATCTTATAGAAAAAATAGCTTAACTCTCTGGCTACACAATGGTACAAGACTCAATGTAATACAACGTTTCTACAAGGAATTATAGTCATTTATATCATGTATGGTGACGGCGAAGTGCGCAGCTCGCCTGCTCTCAGCCCGTATATTTTTAGAATTTTTTTCCATTTTTTTTCTTTACTGTTTCGTGTATTATTCATTCTTATGGTGTAATTTACGATTTGGCATCATATGAGAGTGGGCGGAGCTTATACGTAGTCTACCAGCCAATCAGGAACGATCTGGGAATATTTGCTGACGTCAGCAGAATTCCCGCTCTGAGAGGCACCATATATTATTTCATTATGCTAATATCAATTCTACGGCTTATTTATCTATCACAATTGATCTAATATGAAATAATAAACACTATAAATAACATATAAACATGTTATATGCTCCAGCATGAATAAAAATGAGCTCTAATATAGTGCGGTCTCTATCAGCAATATGAGTATAAAAATGATTCCCCTTCCTATAACGTCTTCTTTGGCCTCTGAGTAAGAGAAAACGTTGTTTTAGAGGCTAACTACACTAAAACATTAGTATTACAAAGAAAACATTGAAACAAGTGATTTTTTCGAAAAAAAAAAAAAAATTCCCGAGGCGGGTGGCCGGCGCCACTCCAGGCGCTTTCCAGGCGAATATCTGGGAAGTAAGTTATTGACTTATTTTACTTTGTGGAGTTTTTACTGTTTGATTAAATGAAATAATATTCACAGGAATGGTAAAAATATGATTGTTCTTTTTTTTAAGAACGCACTTTTGTAAATATTACAAATATTTTGGGATTTATTTAGGAGTAAAGGGCAGATTTTTTTTCAACATTCAAACAGTTACATGCTTTATTTTTTTGTGGAATAAAGATAAGATGTTTACAGGAAAGTTCGTTCTCAAAAAATCGTATTAGCATTGTTCTTTCGGTACCAAGTCCCAAAACAACCCTACCTAGTGATATATAGGTTCCGGATCCTGCCAAACGTCCTGACATGAAATTTTCAGTAAATATTTTTTTTTTTAGTTGTTGTTTGGACTATCTTATTGAATATTTTTTTTAAAACATACTGAGTGAACACTTCTATGTGTAAAAAAACATGAAAGAAATTCGACGAACAGAAAAACAACAAAAATTGACATGTTATACTGCCCCGTAATCCCCCTGATGTATGCTGGGAGGCAGTTTAACAATTTTGGGCCCCTGACACTTATTGTGTTGTCCCTCAACGTGCTAGTGGCACCCCTGCTCTTCATTGGGGGGATGTTACATCGCCTGCCGAGTCTTTTGCTTTCGTAGGGAGTGACACTCGTGTGCAAGTTTGGTACTAATCCCTCGAGAATTTTCCATGTGTATATAATAATGTATCTCTCCCGCCTAAGTTCTAGAGAGTACAGGTTTAGGAAATTCAAGCGTTCCCAGTAAATGAGGTGGTTTATCACACTTATGATTGCGGTGAAGGTTCTCTGCACATTTTCAAGGTCATCAATTTCACCCGCCTTGAAAGGTGCAGTTAGTGTGCAGCAATATTCCAGCCTAGATAGAACAAGCGATCTGTAAAGTGTCAACATGGGCTTGGCATCCCTGGTTTTGAAGGTTCTCATTATCCATCCTGTCATTTTTCTAGCAGATGCAATTGCTATGGTGTTATGGTCCTTGAAGGTGAGATCCTCTGACGTGATCACTCCCAGGTCTTTGACATTAGTTTTCCGCTCTATTGTGTGGTTGGAAATAGTTTTATACGCCGATGAGATTTTAATTTCTTCACGTTTTCTGTATCTGAGTAATTTAATTTTCTCATCATTGAACTTCATATTGTTTTCTGCAGCCCATTTAAAGATTTGGTTTATGTCTGCTTGGAGTCTTGCAGTGTCTTCAACGGTGGACACTGTCATACAGATTCGGGTGTCATCTGCAAAGGAAGACACAGCACTCTGGCTTATATCCCTGTCTATGTCCGATATGAGGATGAGGAACAGGATGGGAGCAAGTACTGTGCCTTGTGGAACAGAGCTTTTCACAGTAGCTGCCTCAGACTTTACTCTGTTGACTACTACTCTTTGTGTTCTACTTGTTAGGAAATTATAGATCCATCTACCAACTTTTAATGTTATTCCTTTATCACGCATTTTGTGTGCTATGACACCAGGGTCACACTTGTCAAAGGCTTTTGCAAAGTCTGTGTATATAACATCTGCATTCTGTTTGTCTTCTAGAGCATCCAGGACAAGGGCCTTGTAGTAGTGGTCCAGTAGTTGCGACAGACAGGAGCGGCCTGCTCTAAACCCATGCTGCCCTGGGTTGTGCAATTGATGGGAATCAAGATGAGTGGCGATCTTGCTTCTTAGAACCCTTTCAAAGATTTTATGATATGGCACGTTAGCGCTATTGGTCTGTAGTTCTTTGCTATTGCTTTACTGCCCCCTTTGTGGAGTGGGGCTATGTCTGTTGTTTTTAGTAACTGCGGGACGACCCCAGTGTCCATGCTCCCTCTCCATAGGATGTTAAAAGCACGTGATAGAGGCGTCTTGCAGTTCTTGATGAACACGGAGTTCAATGAGTCTGGGCCTGGAGCGGAGTGCATGGGTATGTCATTTATTGCCTTTTACATAGTGACATATAGGCCTGGGAGCCTGCCAAACAACCTTACATAGTGACATATAGGCCTGGGAGCCTGCCAAACAACCTTACATACTGACATATAGGCCTGGGAGCCTGCCAAACAACCTTACATAGTGATATATAGGCCTGAGAGCCTGCCAAACAACCTTACATAGTGACATATAGGCCTGGGAGCCTGCCAAACAACCTTAAACAGTGACATATAGGCCTGGGAGCCTGCAAAACAACCTTACATAGTGACATATAGGCCTGGGAGTCTGCAAAACAACCTTACATAGGGACATATAGGCCTGGCACCCTGCCAAACAACCTTACATAGGGACATATAGGCCTGGGAGCCTGCTAAACAACCTTACGTAGGGACATATAGGCCTGGGAGCCTGCTAAACAACCTTACATAGTGACATATAGGCCTGGGAGCCTGCTAAACAACCTTACATAGTGACATATAGGCCTGGGAGCCTGCTAAACAACCTTACATAGTGACATATAGGCCTGGGAGCCTGCCAAACAACCTTACATAGTGACATATAGGCCTGGGAACCTGCCAAACAACCTTACATAGTGACATATAGGCCTGGGAGCCTGCTAAACAACCTTACATAGTGACATATAGGCCTGGGAGCCTGCCAAACAACCTTACATAAAGACATATAGGCCTGGGAGCCTGCTAAACAACCTTACATAGTGACATATAGGCCTGGGAGCCTGCCAAACAACCTTACATAGTGACATATAGGCCTGGGAGCCTGCTAAACAACCTTACATAGTGACATATAGGCCTGGGAGCCTGCCAAACAACCTTACATAAAGACATATAGGCCTGGGAGCCTGCTAAACAACCTTACATAGTGACATATAGGCCTGGGAGCCTGCCAAACAACCTTACATAGTGACATATAGGCCTGGGAACCTGCCAAACAACCTTACATAGGGACATATAGGCCTGGCACCATGCCAAACAACCTTACATAGGGACATATAGGCCTGGGAGCCTGCTAAACAACCTTACATAGGGACATATAGGCCTGGGAGCCTGCTAAACAACCTTACATAGTGACATATAGGCCTGGGAGCCTGCCAAACAACCTTACGTAGTGACATATAGGCCTGGGAGCCTGCCAAACAACCTTAAATAGTGACATATAGGCCTGGGAGCCTGCAAACAACCTTACATAGTGACATATAGGCCTTGGAGCCTGCCAAACAACCTTACATAGTGACATATAGGCCTGGGAGTCTGCAAAACAACCTTACAACCTTTCTCCAAATTCAGCTTCAATAACAAAAACATAAGGTGGGACCAAGTAAACCAAGTCCTAAATGATAAAAATTGGGAAGATAGCCTAAGCATCACGAATCCCAACCTATGTCTAGAACAAATTAACTCTGTGGTACTTGAGGTTTGCTCAAGGCAAATTCCCTTAAGGAAAAGGAGGAGAAGATGCAAACTAGAAAGAGAGAGGCGCTCCCTATACAGGCGAAGGCAAAGAATAACGGAGAGGCTACAGGAAGCCAATATCTCTGAAATACGTAGGGAGACACTAGTCAGAGAAATAGCAAACATCGAATTAAAACTAAAGGAATCTTACAGGAATCAAGAGACACGAGAAGAACTAAAAGCCATAAATGAAATTGAAAGAAACCCTAAGTATTTCTTTTCCTATGCAAAATCAAAGTCGAGAACAACAACCAGTATTGGGCCCCTACTTAAGCGGGATGGGTCCTACACAGATGACAGCAAGGAAATGAGTGAGTTACTTAAATCCCAGTATGACTCAGTCTTTAGCGAGCCACTAACCAGACTGAAAATCAAAAACCTAAATGATTTTTTTATGAGAGTGCCACAGAACTTGACAGACGCATGCCTTTCTGACATCACCACGACGCCAAATGACTTCGAAAAGGCAATAAATGACATGCCCATGCACTCCTCCACTCCAGGCCCAGACTCATGGAACTCCGTGTTCATCAAGAACTGCAAGAAGCCCCTATCACATGCTTTTAACATCCTATGGAGAGGGAGCATGGACACTTTGATCGTCCCGCAACTACTAAAAACAACAGACATAGCCCCGCTCCACAAAGGGGGCAGTAACGCAATAGCAAAGAACTACAGACCAATTGCACTAACGTCTCATATCATAAAAATCTTTGAAAGGGTTCTAAGAAGCAAGATCGCCACTCATCTTGATACCTATCAATTGCACAACCCAGGACAGCATGGGTTTAGAGCAGGCCGCTCCTGTATATCCCAACTACTAGACCACTACGACAAGGTCCTGGATCCTCTAGAAGATAAACAGTATGTAGATGTTATATACACAGATTTTGCAAAAGCCTTTGACAAGTGTGACCATGGTGTAATAGCACACAAAATGCGTGATAAAGGAATAACAGGAAAAGTTGGTAGATGGATCTATAATTTCCTAACATGTAGAACACAAAGAGTAGTAATCAACAGAGTAAAGTCTGAGGCAGCTACTGTGAAAAGCTCTGTTCCACAAGGCACAGTACTTGCTCCCATCCTATTCCTCATCCTCATATCAGACATTGACAGGGATATAAGCCACAGTGCTGTGTCTTCCTTTGCAGATGACACCCGAATCTGTATGACAGTGTCCACCGTTGAAGACACTGCAAGACTCCAAGCAGACATAAACCAAATCTTTAAATGGGCTGCAGAAAACAATATGAAGTTCAATGATGAGAAATTTCAATTACTCAGATACGGAAAACGTGAAGAAATTAAAATCTCATCGGAGTACAAAACTAATTCCAACCACACAATAGAGCGAAAAACTAATGTCAAAGACCTGGGAGTGATCACGTCAGAGGATCTCACCTTCAAGGACCATAACAATGTAGCAATTGCATCTGCTCGAAAAATGACAGGATGGATAATGAGAACCTTCAAAACCAGGGATGCCAAGCCCATGTTGACACTTTACAGATCGCTTGTTCTATCTAGGCTGGAATATTGCTGCACACTAACTGCACCTTTCAAGGCGGGTGAAATTGCTGACCTTGAAAATGTGCGGAGAACCTTCACCGCACGCATAAGTGCGATAAACCACCTCAACTACTGGGAACGCTTGAAGTTCCTAAACCTGTACTCTCTAGAACGCAGGCGGGAGAGATACATTATTATATACACATGGAAAATTCTCGAGGGATTAGTACCAAACTTGCACACGAAAGTCACTCCCTACGAAAGCAAGAGACTCGGTAGGCGATGTAACATCCCCCCAATGAAGAGCAGGGGTGCCACTAGCACGTTGAGGGACAACACAATAAGTGTCAGGGGCCCAAAATTGTTAAACTGCCTCCCAGCATACATCAGGGGGATTACCAACAAACCCCTGGCTGTCTTCAAGCAGGCACTGGTTATGAGGCGACTAAAATGCCGGGAACAATGGGCTAGTAACCCCTTCTCCTTTACACATTTACTAAAAAAGAGAAGAAGAAAAACTTTATAAAACTGGGTTGTTTGAATGTGCGTGGATGTAGTGCGGATGATAAGAAAGAGATGATTGCTGATGTTATGAATGAAAAGAAGTTGGATGTCCTGGCCCTAAGCAAAACAAAGCTGAAGGGGGTAGGCGAGTTTCAGTGGGGAGAAATAAATGGGATTAAGTCAGGAGTATCTGAGAGAGTTAGAGCTAAGGAAGGGGTAGCAATAATGTTGAAGGATCAGTTATGGAAGGAAAAGAGGGAATATAAATGTGTAAATTCAAGGATTATGTGGATTAAAATAAGGGTCGGATGCGAAAAGTGGGTCATAATAAGCGTGTATTCACCTGGAGAAGAAAGGAGTGTAGAGGAGAGAGAGAGATTTTGGGAGATGTTAAGCGAATGTATAGGAACTTTTGAACCAAGTGAGAGAGTAATTGTGGTAGGGAATCTAAATGCTAAAGTAGGAGAAACATGCAGAGAGGCTGTAGTAGATAAGTTTGGGGTGCCAGGTGTAAATGATAATGGGAGCCATTTGATTGAACTTTGTATAGAAAGGGGTTTAGTTATAGGTAATACATATTTTAAGAAAAAGAGGATAAATAAGTATACAAGATATGATGTAGAGCGAAATGACAGTAGTTTGTTGGACTATGTATTGGTAGATAAAAGACTGTTGAGTAGACTTCAGGATGTACATGTTTATAGAGGGGCCACAGATATATCAGATCACTTTTTAGTTATAGCTACAGTGGGAGTAAAAGGTAGATGGGATACAAGGAAAATAGAATCAGTAAGTAAGAGAGAGGTGAAGGTTTATAAACTAAAAGAGGAGGCAGTTAGGGTAAGATATAAACAACTATTGGAGGATAGATGGGCTAGTGAGAGTGTAGGCAATGGGGTCGAAGATGTATGGGGTAGATTTAAAAATGTAGTGTTAGAGTGTTCAGCAGAAGTTTGTGGTTACAGGCGAGTGGGTGCGGGAGGGAAGAGGAGCGATTGGTGGAATAATTGTGTATCTAAGTTATAAAGATTGAATATAAGTTGAACATATCAATTAATTGTAGCAATGCAACTAGTTGAGTGAGATAACAATTTAAAACAATTAATTGCATTGCAGTTACAGTTTACGTGGTCATTATAATGTAAATGTTATAGAAACAGTTAGCTTAGTATGTATTATTCATAACAGGTTTTTACATTATGTGATTATTATACTTTGTTGGGAATGTTTGATATTGTGCATTTAGGTTTGGGTGAGAAGGTGGTTTTTAGCATCGTTTTGAATTGGAGTACAGGCAGGGTTTCTTTGGCAATGACAGGTAATGAATTCCAAATTTTCGTGCCTTTTATATGCATTGAGTTTTTACGTAGTGTTAGATGGACACGGGGAACATCAAGGAGTGATCTGTGTCTAGTGTTATGGTCATGTGTCCTGTTAAAATTGGTAAGAAGAAGTTTGACTGGTGGGTTAATATTTGCATAGAGTGTTCTATGTATGTAAGAGGCACAGTAAAAAGTATGAATGTCTTGTATGGTGAGTAAGTTTAGGTTTTTGAATATTAGTGGAATATGTTGTCTGGAGTGTGAATGTGTTATCATTCTGACTGCTGCCTTTTGTTGTGTTATTAGTGGTCTGAGATGAGTTATTGATGTAGAGCCTCATGCGCAGATTCCATAGGTGAGGTAGGGGTAAATGAGTGAGTGATATAGGGTAAGGAGAGCTGGTTGTGGAACATAGTACCGTATCTTGGATAGTATTCCTACGGTCTTTGAGACTTTCTTGGAAATTTATTGTATATGTGTGTGAGATTTGAGGCCACTGTCAAGATGGATTCCTAAGAATTTTCCCTCTACCTGGAGTCTACCTCTAGAGAATTCCAGGGGTCAATGCCCCCGCGGCCCGGTCTGTGACCAGGCCTCCTGTGACCAGGCCTCCTGCGTGAGGCCAGCAGTAACAGCCTGTGACCAGGCTGTTACTGCTGGCCGCACGCAGTCCAACGTACGAACCACAGCCCGGATGATCAGGTACCGACTTGAGGTGCCTGTCCAGTGCCTGCTTGAAGACAGCCAGGGGCTTGTTGGTAATCCCCTTGATGTATGCTGGGAGGCAGTTGAACAATCTTGGGCCCCTGACACTTATTGTGTTGTCCCTCAACGTGCTAGTGGCACCCCTGCTCTTCATTGGGGGGATGTTACATCGCCTGCCGAGTCTTTTGCTTTCGTAGGGAGTGATTTTTGTGTGCAAGTTTGGTACTAAGCCCTCGAGAATTTTCCATGTGTATATAATAATGTATCTCTCCCGCCTGCGTTCTAGAGAGTACAGGTTTAGGAACTTCAAGCGTTCCCACACAATAGAGCGAAAAACTAATGTCAAAGACCTGGGAGTGATCATGTCAGAGGATCTCGCCTTCAAGGACCATAACAATGTAGCAATTGCATCTGCTCGAAAAATGACAGGATGGATAATGAGAACCTTCAAAACCAGGGATGCCAAGCCCATGTTGACACTTTACAGATCGCTTGTTCTATCTAGGCTGGAATATTGCTGCACACTAACTGCACCTTTCAAGGCGGGTGAAATTGCTGATCTTGAAAATGTGCAGAGAACCTTCACCGCACGCATAAGTGCGATAAACCACCTCAACTACTGGGAACGCTTGAAGTTCCTAAACCTGTACTCTCTAGAACGCAGGCGGGAGAGATACATTATTATATACACATGGAAAATTCTCGAGCGTTTAGTACCAAACTTGCACACAAAAATCACTCCCTACGAAAGCAAAAGACTCGGCAGGCGATGTAACATCCCCCCAATGAAGAGCAGGGGTGCCACTAGCACGTTGAGGGACAACACAATAAGTGTCAGGGGCCCAAGACTGTTCAACTGCCTCCCAGCATACATCAGGGGGATTACCAACAAACCCCTGGCTGTCTTCAAGCAGGCACTGGACAGGCACCTAAAGTCGGTACCTGACCAGCCAGACTGTGGTTCGTACGTTGGACTGCGTGCGGCCAGCAGTAACAGCCTGGTTGATCAGGCTCTGGTCCAACAGGAGGCCTGGTCACAGACCGGGCCGCAGGGGCGTTGACCCCTGGAATTCTCTCCAGGTAAACTCCAGGTAAATGACATCATTTGTATTTTTATTAGGTTTGAATCCAAATTGACAGTGGTTGAGTACGTTGCTGGAGGTGAGGTAGGAATATATTTGTCTATGAATTAATTTTTCAAAGATTTTGGAGAGAAGGGGTAAGTTAGATATCGGCCTGTAGTTATTCAGGTCTGCTTGATCTCCTCCCTTATGTATTGGGGTGACCCTCGCTATTTTGAGTATTGATGGGAAGGTAGAGGATTCAATGGATTTGTTAAAGAGTGTTGCAATAATTGGTGAGAGAACTTGAGAGGCTTTTTTGTATATATAAGGTGGTAAGTTATTTAGGTCACCTGCTTTGTTTTTCAATGTGTTGATTATAAGTGAAACTTCTATTGGGTTGGTTGGGGCTAGGAACATGTATTATTGTATTATAACTCACATGGTTATCTATAATTAAACCAGCTATTGTATCTTTGTTGACACTTCAAAACTTATATTTTGGAAATTTTCTTAAATACATGTAATGTACAGTACATATACGTATGGGTTAAATGACTCAATAAAATAAAATATATTAGTTAGTCTTCAAAATATGTTTTCTTTTAATTGTTGAACGTAAACAATAATATTTGTTAGTCTTCTCCTGTTTTGTAAATAAGAGTTATAACATTTTTAGTAATCCTAAAAAATTTCTTAATAGACGTTTGATGTGGTATTTAGAGACTCACAGTAGTCTCTCCACTAGTCAATATGGCTTCCGTAAGGGCCGTTCTGCCATTGACCCCTTGCTGCGCTTGGATACGTATATTCGTAATGCCTTTGCCAATAACCACTCGGTTATCGCCATCTTTTTCGACCTTGAGAAGGCTTATGACACAACTTGGAAGTATAATATCTTGACCCAGGCCCACTCCTTAGGCCTCCGAGGCAATCTACCATTTTTCCTTAAGGCTTTCTTAACTGAAAGACATTTCCGTGTCCGGGTTAGTAATGAGCTTTTCCCAGACTTTGTCCAAGCTGAAGGTGTCCCCCAGGGTTGTGTTCTGAGCACAACACTATTTCTCCTTGCTGTAAATAATCTGGCATCAGTTCTCCCACCCAACATTTGGTCAACGCTTTATGTGGATGACTTTGCCATAGCTTGTGCTGGTGCTGACTGTCACCTCGGTTCAGTTTCCCTCCAGCATGCCGTCAACTGAGTTTCCGCTTGGGCCACCTCTCACGGGTTTAAATTTTCTCGTAGCAAAACTCATCAAATTACGTTTACTAGACGTTCAGTGGTCTCTGATCATCCGTTGTACCTATACAGCTCACGTATCCCAGAACGTGATACAGTCAGGTTTCTCGGCCTCCTGTTTGACCATCGATTGTCCTGGAAACCTCACATTACCTCTCTGAAGGCAACTTGTCATAGCCGGCTGAATCTTTTAAAAACCCTCGCATACCTTTCGTGGGGGGCTGATCGTATAACTCTCCTTCGTCTACATTCAGCCCTAATTTTATCAAAACTTGATTATGGTGACCAGATATATTCGGCGGCCTCCCCTGCTACTCTTTTCATCCTAAATCCCATCCATCACCAGGGATTACGCTTATGCCTTGGTGCATTTCGTTCTTCCCAGGTTAAGAGCCTCTATATAGAAGCGAACAGTCCATCCTTATCCGATCGTCGTGATGCACATTGCATTCGCTATTATGTTCGCTCTCATGACCTCCGCAATCCTTCCATGTATAGGATTGTTACAGATGTTAGTAGACGCTCTTTATTTGTTTGTCGCCCCTTCTTACTTCGTTCCTTTTCTCTTCGTCTACATTCACTCTTGTCTTCCCTTCAGCTACCACCTCTATATGTTCATGTGACATCTCCCTTTCCCCTACCCCTTTGGGAAGTTCCTGCTGTCTGTGTCTGTTCTATTCCTCTACCTTGCGCGAAAGCCCAACTACCTACGGCAGCTTCTCGCTCTTTCCTTCTAGACCACTTCCGTTCTCATTCCCATGCCATCGCAGTATACACCGATGGTTCAAAGTCATCTGATGGCGTCGGATTTGCAGCAGTGTTTCCGGACAGCATTGTACGAGGGCATCTATTACCCTCGGCTAGCATATTTACGGCTGAATTGTATGCCATTCTTGTGGCACTTATCCGTATTGCATCTATGCCTGTGTCACCATTTGTGGTCATTTCAGACTCCCTTAGTGCTTTACAGGCTATCCGTAAAATTGATACACCTCACCCCCTAGTTCTTCGTATCCACCTTTGGTTACAGAGTATCTTTAGCAAGCATAAAGATATTGTTTTTGTTGGGTCCCTGGTCATGTTGACGTACAGGGCAATGAACAGGCAGACACTGCTGCGCGGTCAGCAGTACATGACCTTCCAGTTTCATATAGAGGTGTTCCTTTCACGGATTATTTTGCGGTCATTGCTACCCACCTTCGCACCTGTTGGCAACAACGCTGGTCTGACCTGCTAAATAACAAACTTCATTTTATTAAACCGATTATAGGTTTCTGGCCTTCTTCTTATCACCAATGTCGGTGTTGGGAGAATACACTCTCCCGTTTTCGCATCGGCCACACTCGTCTTACGGGTATCTCATGGAGAAGCTCCCTGCCCCTCACTGTGAACATTGTCAGGTTCCAGTGTCTGTTCGACATATTCTGTTGGACTGCCCCCTCTATCAACGAGCATGCAGAATTTACCTCCAACAGCGTCTTCGCTCTGCGGCCCTTTCTTTACCTTCCCTTCTTGCAGATGGACCCTCCTTTAATCCTGACTCTCTCGTTGACTTTTTGACAGAAACTGACTTACTACACAAACTCTGAAGTTTATACCTCTAGCACTTCACTCAGTCCCTTCTATCTCGATCTCTTGCTAACCTCTATCCCTGCACTATCCACTGTCTTGCTACACTCCATGCCCTACTAAACATCCAGACATTCCACTCCCAGCCTTGGTGGTGTGCGGGAGCGCCGAAAGTCCCCTGGCGGCTGCCTGGTGAAACTTTATTTTCTGAGTCATGACAAAGGGGTGGAGACGTCGTGTTAACATGATCGGCGTAAAAGTGCTTCAGGGTGCTGTACACCAGACTAATGCGGACGTGGTCTTGCCGGCAATTCTTCGTGACTCTTTGGGCATTGACCATTCATAGCTTTACGGCATATCGTTAAATGGTACGCGACGACTGTTTGTCAAGTTTGCCTGTACGACAGCGTATAACCGTGTGGTGGATAAGTACCAGGATCAACACTTGATTGTCATGCAGGGCTTGGAGGTATGTGTGCATGATATTTCAGCCACTTACAAGTGGATTAAGCTCAAGAATGTCCCTTTTGAGGCCGGGGAATGTGATATTCGTGAAGAAATGAAGCAGTATAGGGTGGTGCATGCAGTGACAGTTGGTAGATGGACAACTGGCATTTATGCAGGAATGTTGGAGGGTATGTATGCAGTCAAGATGACATTAGGGAAGCCAATACCCTCATATGTACTAATGAAAGGATTTCGATCGAAGGTATATGTCACATATGTCGGCCAGATTAGGACCTGCTGGCTGTGTGGACAAGCTGGACATATGGCGATGGACTGTAAAACTAGATGAATGGAGGAAAAGCAGGTATATGAAAGGAATGGACAGCAATTTGCCTATGATACGCAAAGGCAGTCTGGGGAGGATGGAGCGATGGAGGTAGGTGCGCAGGATTGCGTGGTACAGCATGTGTGGAGTGTGGAGGTGGATCAAGAGGAAGAAGCAAGGAGTACACAGGATGTGGAATCTTCAGTAGTGCAGGAGGGTGGACAGGAGGCTTCATTAGTATCGGAAGCCAAGGAGTGTCAGGAGGAGGCTGAACTTTTGGACGACTTAAATGCCTTCATAGGAAATAATCCTCTGGTCTTTTTAGGAGGTGTCAGGAATGGTCCAAGAGGGGAGACAGGAGGTCTTTGAGGATGGGCAGGAAACCTTGCCAGAGCAGGGGGACAGGGATATTGGGCAGGAGAGGTTGGTTTCTGTTGTGGTGGCTGAGGTGCATCGAGAGGAGGATATGGAGGTGATGGATGCTAAGGGAGAGACAAGGAAACGGTCTGGTGATGATTATGATGATGAGGTGTTGACAGCAGCACAACTAAAAGGTAAAAAGATGTGGACTGAGGTGGTCCAAAGTAAAGGTTGTAAAAGTAAGGATGTTGGATGTGGAAAAATATCCAAGGGGGAAGGGAGGAGTAGGGAGGGAAAGCCATATGGGAAAGGTGATATGAAACTGGTGAAGCATAAGGGAAAACCCCAACCGTATCTTCAAGTGTCTCACGATTAATGTAAATGGCCTCAAAAATGAGGTCAAGAGAGCTTGGGTGGCAGTAACTTTGAGAAGGTTGAGAGTGGATGTTGTGTTCATACAGGAACATAATTATCGTAGGTGTGAAGAGATTGTGGTTAAAGGATACAAGGTGTATGCATGTGATGCTTGGGCTTTCAAAGGGGGAGTTTTGGTAGGGATCAGGGAGGATAGCCCATTTCAGTTGTCAACTTGGGAGGCAGTGGGGAGGAGGGTAATATGGGTGAATGGGACATGAGGGGGGATGCAGGTGAGTTTGTTGGGGGTGTATATGCCGGCGGTGGCAAATAGGAGTATAAAAAATGATTTTGTGTATAATGAACTGACGTATGCCTTTCGTAGTTTCCCCCAGGTGGTTATTGTTGGAGGCGATTGGAATAGTGTGATACGGATTAGGATGTGGAGCCTAAGGGGGGGGGGGTTGTGTGTTAGGTGCCCTAAGGGATGTCTTAGGTGCGGTGGGTTTGGTTGATGTGGTGGGAGGAGGGAATGACGTGGTGGAATACACTTATGTGAGGCGTAATTATGCAGCTAGGTTGGATAGAATTTACGTGACAAGATGAGTGGAAGTGGTGAAGGTGGAGTGTATAGATCTGGGGTTTTCGGATAATAGGGGCTTATTGTTTGAGGGGGAGTGGGTGGGGGTAGGTCGTGTCTATAAGGGTTACTGGAAGTTTACTACTAGTTTATTGGTGAAGGATAGGGTAGAGGAGGCTTTTCAGGAGTGGTGGGAGGGTGTGTGGGATGGGGGGAAAGCGGCAATTGGGGGTGTAGTGAAGTGGTATATGGAGGTGGGGAAGGTGGAAATTAGGAAATTCTTTGAGAGGGTTGGTATAGAGGAAGCTATGTATCATTTTGGATATCAAAAGTATTTGGAGGGGTTGTTAGGGGAATATCAGGAAGGGGCTTGGGCAGGTAGACATATAGATGAAGTGAGAGAAATAAGAAATAGGTTACGAGAGCTTCAGGAGGAGAAATTTAAGGCTTTACGGGTCAGAAGCGGTATGGAAGAGGTGTTATGGGGAAATAAAGTATCCAGGGTGGTGCTGCGGAATTTCCAGCAGAGGAGGAAAAATATGCTAATAGAATCTTTGAAGGTGGAAGTAGAAGGGGGAGGGTATAGCGAAGGGAGGGTGTTGAGAACTATGGAAGGTATGGGGGGGTATGCTGAATGGTGGTTTCGGGATAAATTTGCTCATCAGGAGGGGGTGGGGAGGGATAGGGAGAGGGTCTTGGGGAGTATCAGGAAGGTATTGGGGAGGAGGAGCGGGGGGTTTGTGAGGGAGAGATCTTGGAGGAGGAGGTCTGGGAGGCAGTGAAGGGGTTACAGTTGGGGAAGTCACCAGGTATTGATGGGTTGGCTGGGGCTTTATGTGTGCATTATTGGCAGATATTGAGGGGGTTGCTGGTACTGTTGATGAATGAAATGAAGGAAGGATGATATATGGGGGAGTCGATGAGGCCAGGGGTTCTTGTTTTAGTGGCTAAAGGGAGGGAATAGGTGGGTCTAAGTGATTATAGGGGAATAGCTTTGTTAATGGCGGATTATAAGATTTTTGCAAAAATATTGGCCAATAGAATAAAGTTAGGGTTGAAAGGTATATTGCATGAGGGTCAACTGGGGGTTCCTGGGAGGAGCATTAGAACAGGGCATAGGTGGATAAAGCAGTTTATCGATGAGACGAAAGGGGGGGATGTGTTGAGTTTGAATTGGCATATTGCTTATGATAAATTGAATAGGGAGATGCTATTGGATATTCTGGAACGACAAGGTTTTGGAGAGGTGGTGGTGGGGTGGGTCAGGACTTTGTATGAGGGGGCTTTAATTAGAGTACAAATAAATGGGAGTGTAGGGAGAGCGGTGGAAAGGAATAGGGGTATCAGGCAAGGTTGCCCTTTGTCTCAAATATTGTTTGCATTAATACAGGATCCATTTTATAGATTAGTTGAGGAGGGGTTAGGTAAGGGGGTAGGGGAGGGAGAGGAGGTAGGAGGAATCATTGGATATGTGGACGACACAACAGTTTTAGTTCATTTTGAGAGGCAGCTTTGTGTCATCAATGGGTTGGTGGAATTTTTTGGGAGGGCAACAGGGATGAGAGTCAATAGGAGTAAGTTTATATTATTTGAGGTTGGTTGCTGAGTGGGAGGGACGTTGGGGAGTAGGGAAGGTTGGGGTTGTGTGCAGTTCATTAAGATATGTGGGATTATTTTCTGTGCAGATCCGGGAGAGGCAAGGAGGGTTAATTCCCAATTGGTGGTGGATGCGGCAATTTCACGTATGAGGGGTTGGGGGTGAAGGAGGTCACCTTATTGCAAAAGGCGATGGTGGTTAATGTATTGGTGTATTCTAAATTGTGGTTTAGGGCGGTAGTTTATCCGTTATTGGATGTGGATGTGAAGCGTTTATTGAAGCATGTGTTGAATTACGTGTGGGGATTTGGTAGGCACTGGCTGAGTAAGAAGGTGGTGGAATTAGGGGTTAGATGGGGTGGGGTTGGTTGGTGCCTTTGAGGAGTAGGTTGAGAGGTGTTTTCTTTTTAATGAGAGGTGGAGAAAGGGGGCAGAGAGTAGGATTAATAATGAAGGAGGTCCGGAGGTGGTTGGGAGGGAGGGATGTTTTGTATTGCGAAGCAATATTGAGGGCTTTGTTGGTGATGCAAGAGCCTGAGAAGTGTAAGGTTAAGAGGTTGGATAGAATGGGTGGACATGGGAGAGTGGTGCAGGGTAATGAAACTTATCCTTTATATGATTGGAATGAGATTTGGAAGTGGTTGGGCAAATTAAACGTGCATCCAAAGGTGAAGGAAATGGGGTTCTGTTTTTTACAGGGAATATTAGCATCTAGGGAGCAGTTATATGTCATGGGGTTCATCTGGGATGGGAGGTGTGTCAGGTATGGGGAGGCGGATACGGCTTTTCATGCAATTTATTTTTGTGAGAGTATGAGGGTCGTGAGGGATTGGTTTGGGGAGATTTTGAGGTTGGTGGGGGGGTGGGGGGTGTCAGTGTTACGGGCTTTGCGTTTAGATTTGGGGCATTTGGCGAAAGGCATACAGAGAGGGGTTTCATTTTTGGTGATGGATTTTATCCATATATCTTGGGGGATGAGGGAGGTGGAGGGGAATGTTCGAATTAGGGCTTTAGGAGCAGGGTTTTATAGGACCAAAT
The DNA here is from genome assembly GCA_009830355.1 of Cherax destructor. Classification (NCBI taxonomy): domain Eukaryota; kingdom Metazoa; phylum Arthropoda; class Malacostraca; order Decapoda; family Parastacidae; genus Cherax; species Cherax destructor. The sequence continues at coordinate 11,834 of WNWK01023820.1, read as the reverse complement.
GCAGGAATAGGGAGGTGTATGGTGATGCTTGGAAGACAGCTTTTGTGAAAGAATACAGGGACTTAACGATTAGGGATATGTTGAGGTGGGTGGGGTGATAGGGTTTGGGGGGGACTTGGTTAGGGAGGGAATGGGGAGGGGTGGGTAGGTTTTTGGGGTGTGTGGCATGGGAGATGGGTGGGCGAGAGGGGTGGGGTAGGTGGAATATGTGCGGTATGAATGTATGGGTGTAAGATACGGAGGTAGGTAGGGGGTTCCCTTGTGTTTCGGTTGATTAATCCGGGGTTATGTATAACAAACCATGGTGTTTGTTTACGCATCGGGTGGTGAGACTCGGTGGTTATATGTGTATACTATGTAGGTGTAAAGTCGTGGAATTTTGAGAGCCACATGTATTTTGAATATTAACAGAAGACCTGGATAGTGATGCTTAAGAATTTTTTGTACTAAATTTTATTTAACATCTATAATTTATTGACGGCCTATGGTGTAAGGTTGTTTGTGAAACTTGTGTTTAGTAATGCAAATTAGAGATTAGTATTATTAGGTATATTGTCATTATTTGGGATGTGAGTGTTGGGGTTATTGTAATACATGATTGTTTTAGGATTGTTTATAGGAGAGGGTGTAGTATGCATGATGGGTTGGGCTGTGTTATTGGATGTGTATGGATTTATATTCATATTTTAATGTGTATACAGGTTAAGTATACAATGGAGGTTGCATTTATGCATGGGGTGGTGGAGGTATGTTAATTATGGGGGATGGGATTGTACAGGTTGTTAACATGTGAATACTGTTTTTCCTGTTTCTTTATGGTTAGGATGATATGTTAATAACATACAAGTGTGATGTCTTTTTATTTGTTAATTGATATTGTACGTAATTTATTATAATGGGTTAGTGTGTTTTGGTATAGGACGAGTCACGAACATGTTTTTATTCGTGATATGAAAATTTTGTACGGCACGTGTGTGTCATGGTTTTGTACTGGAGGGGTTTCAATATAACGTAAAATAAGTTCGCATCAGAAGGGGGTAGGGTAATGTGTAACAATGATTCTCCTTATGTTCCATTTTTTGAAGTGTGGTACGTTGTGGTTTCGTACTTATAGAAACTTGTTTGGATTGGCCTCTTGTAAGTTGCACTCTGGGCAAGCACTGTTGACACCGACACTCTGAGACACTTCTCTCAGACTTACAAGTGGCTATGGTACAAATTTCTATCTAATTACAGTCAGGGGAATCCCACGCTGCCTACACAATACTGGAAGGGGATCACTTACTTGAAAGAAAAGGGTGGGTATGTGTCCTGGTCTTCCTTATATATAACCCCTCCTAACACCATGTGCAGTGGAGAAACTTTGTCTGCAAAAGATGGGGTAATTAGTGTCCTGCCTGCACCTCAGAGTTCCCTGGTTACTAGGATGTCCCTTGAGTAATATATGCAGTAAGTAACACTAGCTTCCAGACTGAACTTAAGAGACGACGCTGGTACATACCAACACAAAGGCGTCCGTCTGCTTAAGACCCACAGATAACTTCACTAACGTTTCCCCCAGAAAACTGGCCAGATACTGAGAGAAAGAAAGCCTAGTCTTACTGTAATGGGTCTGGATGGAGGCAGATTTCCACGGTACTTCGGGATCTCCTCCAGGGCCCCAGGACAGATGTTGGGTCATGTGGGGGGTGCTGCTTAATCTCAGCACGTCTTGTTCTGTCGAAGTCTGGTCTGGTAAGGAGGTAGGTCACAACTTCTGACCACCACACTGCCTAGATTCGTGTGGGCTGCCAGTTGTCTCTAGCTAACATAACCTAATGCTTGCCTATTCAGGCCTATAACTACCTATATTAGGGTGCTAGAGCTACAGTATTAATACCTAACGTTGCCCTAATAATCCTACTATTAGTTTCGAACTGTACAAACTTGCCTAGGTGAGCCTAGGTGGATAAATCTATCAATTAAAATATACACAATAGTCACCTTCAAAAGCTGGAGTGTGTAGTTGTTTTGGTTGGGAGTGTGGGTTTATAAACTCCGAGGGCCGATCCACGGTATGTTTAAGGCTCCTAACGGCTCACTTACCCTGTGGAACTTTTAGTGACTAAAAAAGTTTCCACAGTACTTTTGAGTGTGTTTAAATTTTAATACTATGTTTGCGTTGTTGTGAAAGTGTAGAAGGGGGGTGTCATATATATTAGTGTGCTCATATAAATGTTCATTTTGAGTTGAAGGGTGTGGAGCACAAATAGTTTTGCAGCTTGTTATTTATATTGTTTTGGTATGCTTACTATAGATGTATTGTATTTACTGTTTTCAATAAAATATAAAAAAAAAAAACTAATCATCCATCTCCCTCTTACAACCCATTCTCCCTGCATCCTGCAATAACCTGCAGTGCTGTATAACCCCTGTGGTTTAGCGCTTCTATTTGATTATAATAATACAAGTTACAAAGGTAATGAACTCAGGTATATATCTGGTCACAATCATGACAAGTTACAAAATAATTTACAGATTATAGAGGTGTTAACGTTGCAGTTTTATAACTGTAGTGTAAAGCACCCCTCTGGCAAGACAGTGATGGAGTGAATGATTATGAAAGTTTTTCTTTTTCGGGCCACCCTGCCTTGGTGGGAATCGGCCGATGTGTTAATAAAAATAATAAAAAATGTATATAATGGGTCCAGAGACTGGACCTTAAAGTTTTGATAGCTGAACAAGTACAGTCTTATAAAACATATTTGAGGTAAATTAAAAACTAACTGAATTTTAATAATAAAAGATCAATAAGTTGACATGTAGCGGCAGCGGCATCTGAGCTCTGTATTTTTCTCATCACCCAGAGTTTATCAATGCTCCTATGATGACCTAGCTGCAAGCAAAACTGCACTAAACAACGTAGCATCCAGAATGACCCAAGAATACCAGCAGTGAGACCTACAAACCAAATAAACCGACGATTAAAGGAAGACTGCCACTCAAACCCAAAGCACCACCCCACTACCAAACAAACGCTTACCAGCCTACAGCTTCATCTTGCCGCACCAACTTCTCCGACTACTGTGCTCAAATGAGAAGTAACAACAAAAGAACCAATTCCAAAATCAACAAGAAAACACCAAGAAATCTACTATTCAACTTGTCTACCCATTATGCCGGTACACTCTCCTCCCCCCTCACCACCACCCAGGATGCCGGAACTCCCTCCACCCCCTCACCACCACCCATGAAGACGGTACACCCACCACCCCCTAACCACCACCAAGGGCGACGCATCAACAACAAACATGGCTGCCTCCCCCACAAGCTCCCCCTTCACTGGTTTCACCCCAGATAATCTCTCAGGTATGACGAATGATCCAGATACACTAAAGTCATACATCATCAAATTAATCAATGAAAATATGGACCAACGTAAAGCACTTCTGCAACAATAACCCAGGATGACACAACTTGAAAACAAAATCCTCAGCCTTGAACAAAAGTTAACAACAACTGGAATGACTGATTTTGGCAAAACCCTCCAAACTGTCATTGATAGCCACACTGAACAGATAACATCTATAAACACAAAGGTTGAGGAAGCAGTAAAGGAGTGGAAGAACAACATGGATAACCAGTTTAATGACTACCTTGCACTACAAGAGGACAAAACCAAGCAAGATAAGTTATCAGACGCAGTAATAGTGAACAGTCCATTCTTTCCCAGTGATATGACCCAAGCAAACAGTAAAGACATTACTATACAGATCATCAAAGATCAAATAAACGTTAATTTACCAGTGACAGATATAAAAGAAGCACGATTACTAGGCTCCCATGGTAGAAAGTGTTATGATTAGATTCACCACACATGACAGGAAAACAGATCTAATTAAATCATCTATTATAGCCAGGAAACAGGTATACATAAATGAGTGTCTGACCAAAAAACGTCAGAACCTCTGGTATAGAATCAGAAAACTTAAGCGAGAGAATAATGATAAAATCCACCAATGTTTCACCCGGGATGGAAAAATTCTAGTGAAGAAAACAAGTGTAGGTCAGTTGTATACTATCACAAATGTAGGTCAGTTGTATACTATCACAAGTGTAGGTCAGTTGTATACTATCACAAGTGTAGGTCAGTTGTATACTATCACAAGTGTAGGTCAGTTGTATACTATCACAAGTGTAGGTCAGTTGTATACTATCACAAGTGTAGGTCAGTTGTATACTATCACAAGTGTAGGTCAGTTGTATACTATCACAAGTGTAGGTCAGTTGTATACTATCACAAGTGTAGGTCAGTTGTATACTATCACAAGTGTAGGTCAGTTGTATACTATCACAAGTGTAGGTCAGTTGTATACTATCACAAGTGTAGGTCAGTTGTATACTATCACAAGTGTAGGTCAGTTGTATACTATCACAAGTGTAGGTCAGTTGTATACTATCACAAGTGTAGGTCAGTTGTATACTATCACAAGTGTAGGTCAGTTGTATACTATCACAAGTGTAGGTCAGTTGTATACTATCACAAGTGTAGGTCAGTTGTATACTATCACAAGTGTAGGTCAGTTGTATACTATCACAAAATAAGTGTAGGTCAGTTTGTATACTATCACAAGTGTAGGTCAGTTGTATACATCACAAGTGTGGTCAGTGACTATCACAAGTGTAGGTCAGTTGTATACTATCACAAGTGTAGGTCAGTTGTATACTATCACAAGTGTAGGTCAGTTGTATACTATCACAAGTGTAGGTCAGTTGTATACTATCACAAGTGTAGGTCAGTTGTATACTATCACAAGTGTAGGTCAGTTGTATACTATCACAAGTGTAGGTCAGTTGTATACTATCACAAGTGTAGGTCAGTTGTATACTATCACAAGTGTAGGTCAGTTGTATACTATCACAAGTGTAGGTCAGTTGTATACTATCACAAGTGTAGGTCAGTTGTATACTATCACAAGTGTAGGTCAGTTGTATACTATCACAAGTGTAGGTCAGTATACTATCCAAGTGTAGGTCAGTTGTATACTATCACAAGTGTAGGTCAGTTGTATACTATCACAAGTGTAGGTCAGTTGTATACTATCACAAGTGTAGGTCAGTTGTATACTATCACAAGTGTAGGTCAGTTGTATACTATCACAAGTGTAGGTCAGTTGTATACTATCACAAGTGTAGGTCAGTTGTATACTATCACAAGTGTAGGTCAGTTGTATACTATCACAAGTGTAGGTCAGTTGTATACTATCACAAGTGTAGGTCAGTTGTATACTATCACAAGTGTAGGTCAGTTGTATACTATCACAAGTGTAGGTCAGTTGTATACTATCACAAGTGTAGGTCAGTTGTATACTATCACAAGTGTAGGTCAGTTGTATACTATCACAAGTGTGAGGTCAGTTGTATACTATCACAAGTGTAGGTCAGTTGTATACTATCACAAGTGTAGGTCAGTTGTATACTATCACAAGTGTAGGTCAGTTGTATACTATCACAAGTGTAGTGGTCCAAGTTGTATACTATCACAAGTGTAGGTCAGTTGTATACTATCACAAGTGTAGGTCAGTTGTATACTATCACAAGTGTAGGTCAGTTGTATACTATCACAAGTGTAGGTCAGTTGTATACTATCACAAGTGTAGGTCAGTTGTATACTATCACAAGTGTAGGTCAGTTGTATACTATCACAAGTGTAGGTCAGTTGTATACTATCACAAGTGTAGGTCAGTTGTATACTATCACAAGTGTAGGTCAGTTGTTATATACTCTTCATCACAAGTGTAGGTCAGTTGTATACTATCACAAGTGTAGGTCAGTTGTATACTATCACAAGTGTAGGTCAGTTGTATACTATCACAAGTGTAGGTCAGTTGTATACTATCACAAGTGTAGGTCAGTTGTATACTATCACAAGTGTAGGTCAGTTGTATACTATCACAAGTGTAGGTCAGTTGTATACTATCACAAGTGTAGGTCAGTTGTATACTATCACAAGTGTAGGTCAGTTGTATACTATCACAAGTGTAGGTCAGTTGTATACTATCACAAGTGTAGGTCAGTTGTATACTATCACAAGTGTAGGTCAGTTGTATACTATCACAAGTGTAGGTCAGTTGTATACTATCACAAGTGTAGGTCAGTTGTATACTATCACAAGTGTAGGTCAGTTGTATACTATCACAAGTGTAGGTCAGTTGTATACTATCACAAGTGTAGGTCAGTTGTATACTATCACAAGTGTAGGTCAGTTGTATACTATCACAAGTGTAGGTCAGTTGTATACTATCACAAGTGTAGGTCAGTTGTATACTATCACAAGTGTAGGTCAGTTGTATACTATCACAAGTGTAGGTCAGTTGTATACTATCACAAATGAGAATGAACTATCAAGATTCCTTAGGGATGCAAATATAACAGAGACTGTATAAACACAATGTCCAATACCAAACCCCTACGTATAGTGTAGTGTATGTTTTGCCCATCTACCTCATTTAAGTATTTGTCTATTCTTTGATGAATATTTTTGACAAATAGTTTTAGTTTTATTTTTAAATACATAGTTTTTACTTGTGCCCATTTTTTAACCCAGATTTTATCAGCTTAATTGCTTAGAATTTATAATTACTTTTGATCACCTTATTTGCTAAAAATTGTATTTGCCTTTTATCCTTTTCTCCAACCTCATTTCTATATATTATTGATCACCTTAACTGCCTAAAATTTTATTTCAAGCTATTTTTTTAATATTAATAAATTTTACTTTTGTACACTTTTGTACACTTTAGCACTTATTTCTCCTTTAATAGTTAACTTTCATTTTCATTATATTGCCTTTAATAAATTCTATAATCACAACTAGTGCAATACTGAATCTTAATATTTATTCCATTATAACTTAATATTAATCATAGTAATTTTCCAACCAGTTCTATTAACTAGTTAAATAATAAATCAATTACATTGTAAAGATATATCCTAAACCTCTGTGACTTCTATTCAAAAGTGTGTTAATCCAATAGCTAGTAAAATCAATTGATCAGATATCATATCTTTAAGTTTAGCATTATTCATTGTTCTTAAGTCTTTTTAGAATCACACTCATATATAAACATTTGTTTAATTAATTAACTAACTCAGGGGCTATAGTTTTAGATTCTTTATAGCTGTAAATTGACTACCTTAGCTCATTTATTCATTTTTATAAACATATCCAACGTACTAACTTACGTGCCAAGAACTCCTTTTGCATTGTCCTATTCTTAAGTCTACTTGCATTGTTCTATTTTTAAGTTTAATTATAGAACATAAGAACATAAGAAGATAAGAAAGAAGGAACACTGCAGCAGGCCTACTGGCCCATGCGAGGCAGGTCCAAATCTCCCACCGGCTTAAGCCAATGCCCCGACCCATCCAGGTCAGGTTACATTCACTTAAGGAAGGAGCTCGGCATCTGACCTAGTAGCACAAACTAGTCAGGTCTAACTCACACCCACCCACACCCACTCATATATTTATCTAGCCTATTTTTAAAACTACACAACGTTTTAGCCTCTATAACTGTACTCGGGAGTTTGTTCCACTCATCGACAACTCTATTACCAAACCAATGCTTTCCTATATCCTTCCTGAATCTGAATTTATCCAACTTAAAGCCATTGCTGCGAGTCCTGTCAATACTAGATATTTTTAGCACGCTATTTACATCACCTTTATTTATTCCTGTTTTCCATTTATACACCTCAATCATATCCCCCTAATTCTACGCCTTTCTAGAGAGTGCAGATTCAGGGCCCTCAGTCTATCCTCATAGGGAAGATTTCTGATACATGGAATCAACTTAGTCATCCTCCTTTGTACGTTTTCCAGAGCATTTATATCCATTCTGTAATACGGTGACCAAAACTGTGCAGCATAATCTAAATGAGGCCTCACCAAGGATATATAGAGTTGAAGAACAACCTGAGGACTCTTATTATTTATGCTTCTTGATATGAAGCCAATGATTCTGTTCGCTTTATTGCGAACACTTATGCACTGCTGTCTTGGTTTTAGATTACTGCTAACCAGAACTCCTAAATCCTTTTCGCAATCAGTAGTATTAAGATCTACATTATTTAGTTTATATGTGGCATGGTTATTGTCCTGTCCAATATTTAGAACTTTGCATTTATCTATATTAAACTGCATCTGCCACTTCTCCGACCACTGCATCAGTCTATTCAAATCTTCCTGGAGTGCTCTAATGTCCTCATTTGAATGAATTGGACGGCCTATTTTGGTGTCATCGGCAAACTTGCTTATGTCGCTATTTATTCCCTCATAACGCTAAATGGTTCACCCATCACAAGGCTCACAGAGGGAAAATTCCTAGGAATCCACCTTGACAGTAGTCTTAAATTCCAAACACACATACAACAAATTTCCAAGAAAATCTCAAGGACAGTAGGTATATTATCTAAGATACGCTATTATGTGCCTCAACCAGCTCTCATTGCACTATATCATTCTCTTATCTACCCTTATCTCACCTATGGAATCTGTGCATGGGGCTCAACAACATTAAATCACCTTAGACCACTCATAACCCAGCAAAAGGCTGCAGTCAGGATGATAACAAATTCCCACTCTAGACAGCATACTCCACCTATATTCAGAACCTTAAAACTACTCACCATAAAAAATATTCATACCTATTCATGTGCCTTCTACATACATAAAACTCTACATGCTAATATCAACCCTGCGCTCAGAATTCTCCTCAACAACTTTAATAGGTCCCACGAACATGACACAAGACACAGATCACTATTTGACATACCCCGAGTCCATACTAACCAATGTAAAAATTCTATGCACATAAAGGGCCCCAGAATCTGGAATTCATTACCAGTAAATATCAAGTTAACCTTGTCCGAAAATCAATTCAAGACTCTTCTCAAAAATCACCTACTCACCCTATACTAAATACTCATACTGTAACAAACTTCCAAACCCAATATTATTTTACTTAAGATGATCTCAATTTGATATGTTCATCCTCCTTAACACTTGTTGCAATTTCATATCATCATATTGTCATTTAAAATCTTATATTATTATTATAATCAAATAGAAGCGCTAAACCACAGGGGTTTAAAATCTTATAGTATCATCATTTTCTTAATTTGAAATAAAATATATATCTAGAAGAAACTCTAAAAAAAATTTCTAGTATTGTTATTATACTAGTATAGCATCAACATACTGTAACTTGAAATAAATTATACAACTAGATTAAACTCAACCAATTTCTCTTGTATTGTCTTTTAATAGTATGTATAACCATATTATAATTTAAATAATACAGAACTAGAATAAACTCAATCAATTTCTTTAGCATTAAGTACTTAGTGAATAAGTCTCTAGAATAAACTGCCCCTAATGCCATGGCATGCCAGTGGCTCTCCTTGCATTACAGTTTTATAATTGTAACTACCAATAACATTGTACACTTGTAACATGCATAGAAATAAAAATTATTATTATTATTATTATCTATGTCGTTTATGTAGATTGTGAACAACAAGGGGCCCAATACTGACCCCTGTGGAACACCACTCGTGACGCTTCCCCACTCTGATTTCTCTCCATTTATGCAAACTCTCTGCTGCCTATTTGTCAACCATGCCTCTATCCAGGAAAAAATTTTCCTCCTATTCCGTGTGCCTTAATTTTCCTCAATAGTCTCTGATGTGGGACTCTATCAAAAGCCTTACTGAAGTCCATATACACAATATCATATTCATTACCATGATCTACCTCCTCAAACACCTTAGTGAAAAAAGTTATTAAATTTGTAAGGCAGGAACGCCCTTTTGTAAAACCGTGCTGAGATTCTTTGATTAATTTATGCTTTTCAAGATGGCTGCGAATTGCCTCGGCAATTATTGATTCCATAAATTTTCCCACTATGGAGGTTAGGCTTATTGGTCTATAGTTCGAAGCTAAGGACCTGTCACCTGCTTTGAAAATAGGTATTACATTTGCCATTTTCCACTTATCTGGCACCATGCCAGTTTGCAGTGATATGTTGAAAAGATTAGCCAATGGTTTGCTAAGCTCCTCTTTACATTCCTTTAGAACCCTTGCATACAGTTCATCAGGGCCTGGGGATTTGTTAGGTTTTAATTTATCTATTTGTCTAAGGACCATGTCACTTGTGACCCTAATCATGCATAGTTTACTATCATCCTGTTCTACATAATTAATTATTTCTGGAATATCGCTAGTATCTTCCTGTGTAAACACTGAGAGGAAGTAAGTGTTAAACATCTACACATTTCTTTATCACTGTCGGTGAGCTGACCTGAGTGACTTTTGAGTGGGCCTATCTTGTCCTTGTTTATAATAATCTTACACACTAACATACAAAGTTTATAATGATCTTACACAGTAACATAAAAGGTTTATAATGATCTTACACACTAACATACAAGGTTTATAATGATCTTACACAGTAACACACAAGGTTTATAATGATCTTACACAGTAACATAAAAGGTTTATAATGATCTTACACACTAACATACAAGGTTTATAATGATCTTACACACTAACATACAAGGTTTATAATGATCTTACACACTAACATACAAGGTTTATAATGATCTTACACACTAACATACAAGGTTTATAATGATCTTACACAGTAACATACAAGGAATCACACTAAATCTTATCATTCCAAACATTGATCCTGATACCAACCTTTATTAAATGACTTACATGAACCTAACAACAACTGTCATTACTACACCTTGGGGTGAGTATAACACCAGGTACATCTCCTGAGGCGCACATCAACCAAATAACTGCTGCAGCATACGGGCGCCTAGCTAACCTAAAACAGCATTCCGACATCTTAATAAAGAATCGTTCAGAACCCTGTACACTGTGTACGTTAGGCCCATACTGGAGTATGCAGCACCAGTTTGGAACCCACACCTAGCCAAGCACGTGAAGAAGCTCGAGAAAGTGCAAAGGTTTGCAACAAGACTAGTCCCGGAGCTAAGGGGCATGTCCTACGAGGAGAGGTTAAGGGAAATCGACCTGACGACACTGGAGGACAGGAGAGATAGGGGGCACATGATAACAACATATAAGATACTGAGAGGAATTGACAAAGTGGACAGAGACAAAATGTTCCAGAGATGAGACACAGCAACAAGGGGACACAGATGGAAGTTGAAGACTCAAATGAATCACAGAGATGTTAGGAAGTATTTCTTCAGTCACAGAGTAGTCGGGAAGTGCAATAGTTTAGGAAGTGATGTAGTGGAGGCAGGCTCCATACATAGCTTTAAGAAGAGATATGATAAAGCTCATGGCGCAGGGAGAGTGACCCAGTAGCGGCCAGTGAAAAGGCGGGTCCAGGAGCTATGAATCTACCCCTGCAACCACAACTAGGTGAGTACAGCAGAACAGGCTAAAACACTACTCAAAGCCAATAATAACATAACTTTCTTTAACTACAATGTCAGATCTTTAAGCAAACATTTTGATGACCTCACTGCATTATTAAACTCACTACAGGCCAGAATGTCCATAATTGCTCTCTCTGAAACCTGGCTAATGCCTCATACTACAGATATCTATGCCATTTCTGGTTACACAGCCATACACAATTGTAGGCAAGACCAACAAGGTGGTGGCACAGCTATGTTATACTCAGACCAGCTTGAATGTATCAACAATACATGCACAAGAGATGAACATGGAGAATATATAATAGCTAAGTTTAAATCCAAATACCTACAAAAACCTCTCACAGTTATAAACATCTATAGATTGCCATAGTC